>VZTI01001080.1:65561-127978 GCA_013397865.1 Struthidea cinerea | reverse complement strand
AGCTGCGCGGCGGCCGCGGCTCTGGCACCGCCGGAGTTGGGGTGACCTGTGGGAAGAGGGGAGTGCGAGAGGCCTGAATGTCCCGAAGTGCAAGGGGGAGTTTAATTTATTTTAGTTGATTTCCCACGTATTTCCTCATCCCAGCCCGCTGAGCCTGGCAGTCCCTGCAGTCGCTTGAGAACTGGTGACACCCTGACGCTCCCGACGGGGAGTGAGCCTGGCTGGGACGAGAGGATCCCCGAGCTGCTGTTCAAAAGCCTTTCGATCCTCCCCTTTGTTTTTGTTAATTCCCGATGCCCGGGAGGTCTTCTGCCACTGGGGCCTTTGTTTGAAGCTTCCGTGGTGGCTGCGATTAAGCTGCTCAGAGCTTGCCGAGCTCGCAGCTGTCTCTTGAGATAACGCCGGCGGCATGAGGGGAGTTCAGCATTGCTGATACCTCGCAGGCAGGCTGACCGGGAAAGCGTGGAAGTCCTCAGGGCTGCCCGCGTGTCGGGAGGTTGCGAAAGCACAAAACCAGTTCGAAATAACTAGTCGGTGGAGTTTAAAACTTACATTCCAGTCTGAACTTGCTTAACTTCAGTGCCACAATCTTGATACTGCTTTCTGCTAAAGAAATCGGAGGAAATAAGCCTTTTTTTTCGGTTTTACAGTAGCCTCTTTTTAATCCCTGTTGCAGAGCAGTAGAAGGACGTATAGTCTAGTAGTATAAAAGAACAAGAAAAAAATTGTGGTGTCTGCATCTGTTGCTATGCTTCCGATTTTATTTCTGATTTGACAGTAGAGACTTTTGTATGGCTCTATACAGCTGATGTTTTGGTGTCCTTAGTTTTTGAGGTTTCACAGCCTACAAGCTAGTTGTAAAGAAATGATGAATAAGAAAATCTTTTTCTTAAAGAGTTTTTATTAATAGGGGCTTTTCTGTTGGACCTATGTAATAGTAGATGTTTAAATAAAATGTTCGTTCGTTTCCCTTCCTCACCTGATTCTTGAAAAGAAAAAAAAATATTCCCATGAAGCACTTTCTGTAATTTGTGCAAATATGTGGTGTTTCTGACAGGAATTTAAAGGTGTAGCATCATGGTTATGAAAGCTACAGTAGAAGATGATGATTCAGGATGGGAACTTGGTATGCCTGACAAGATGGAAAAGAGTAATACCAGCTGGATAGATATAACCCAGGACTTTGAAGAAGCTTGTAGAGGTGAGTTGTAGTCCTTTCATTCTGAGAAAACTTGGAATCCTTTGGAGGCCTAAGCATAGTTCTTTGAGTTCTTCTGAGCAATAGTTTGACCCAGGTTCAAGCTTCAGATGAACAAGCTACACTGATTCTGCGTTCCAACTGTGAGGTTGGAATTATCATGAGCCACCTCACTTTGCTTCCTCTTCCAGATTACATAAATGTATTTTTAATTAAAGTTTTTTCAGCTTCCACATATTCGTACCTGCTTTTTTTTCCTTTGCAAAGATTTCTTCCTGCCTCTTCTGCCAAGTGGAAATGTCAGTCAGGCATGCAGAGTCAACATTCTGTTTCTTTCTTGTATATTTTTGGATCTCTGTGGCCCAATAATTCATCAGTGCATCATTTTTCATCTTTGAAACAAGTCTGAGTTTCTGAAATGGTGTAATGTGTCTCAGTAATGGGGAAGTAGTTGCTTCCATATAAACACTGCCTTTATTACTGTTAGATGCTACCTCTAGTTTACAGTTTTTTCAACTGATTTTATGGTGACATTAGGGAAGAATAGAAATGTAAAAACTGCATCTTACCACACAGACTGTTACATAATGATAAGCACAATTTCTGTATATTATTTCTCTATATTACTCTATACTGCTTATAAATAATTATTTCTCAATATTACTTATATCTGTGTACCCATCAAATATATCTAAAGACTCCTTTAAAAGTAATGAGGAAAAGCAAGCCTTTCAGTAGTCTCCCCTGGAAATGACTAAGACACCTGAATAAAGGAGCAGAGGAAGCAGCTGTGTTCCAGGCTATTTAGATGTTACTGTTTCACAGAATAATCTTCACAGAATGATTTGGGTTGGAAGGGACCTTAAAGACCATCTCATTCCAACTCCCCTGCTATGGATAGGGACACCTTTCACCAGACTATGTTGCTCAAAGCCCCATGTAGCCTGGCCTTGAACCGTGCCAGGGATGGGGCATTCACAACTTCTCTGGGCAATATGTTCCAGTGACTCAGCACCCTCACAGTAAAGAATTTCTTCCCAATATCTAATCTAAATCTCTCTTTTAGTTCAGCATCATTTCCCCTTGTCCTGTCAGTGCATGGCCTTGTAAAAAGTCCCTCTCCAGCTTTTTTCTAGCCTTCCTTTCTGAACTGGAAGGATGCTAGATGGTCTCCATAGACGCTTTTCTTCTCCAGGCTGAACAGCCCTAACTCTTTCAGTCTGTCTTCATAGGAAAGGTGCTCTAGCCTTCCATTCATTTTTGTAACCCTCATCTGAACTCGCTCCAACAGGTCGAAGTAGTTCAATGCTGAGGACCCCAGAGTGTTCCAGGTGGGGTCTCACCAGAGCAGAGGGGTAGAATCCCCTCCCTCTCCCTGCTGGCCACACTGCTTTGGATGCAGCCCAGGATATCAGTTTTTTGGGCTGTGAGTGCACTGTATGCTTAGTAATTCTAAAACAACTTTAACTACTACAATAACAGAGTGATGAAGGCACACTGTGAACCACTGGGTTTTTTTAGTCTTTCAGTCTTGAAAGTGCTTTGTAAGTAAAAGCAAACAAAGGTGGAGTAGTGTTGTGGGTTGCCCTGGGCCAGATGCCAGGCACCCACCAAAGCCTCTCACTCCCCCACCTCTGCAGCTGAACAGAGGAGAGAAAATTTAATGAAGGTTCATGGGTTGAGATAAGGACTGGGAGAGATCACTCACCAAATACTGTCACGGGCAAAGCAGGTTCAACTTAGAGATGTGAATTTATTACTGACAAAATCAGAGCAGCATAATGAGAAGTAAAATAATCCCTTAACAACACCTTCCCCTCATCCCTCCCTCCTTCCCAGCTCTACCTCCTACCCCAGCAGCACAGGGAGACAGCGAATGGGGGTTATGGTCAGTTCAGCACCTGAGGCTTCTCCCGCTGCTCAGGGAGAGGAGTTCTTCCCCTGCTGCACCATGGGGTCCCTCCCACAGGAGACAGTTCTCCATGAACTTCTCCACTGTGGCTCCATCTCACAAGCAACAGCTCTCTGTGACCTGCTGCAGTGTGAGTCCATCCCACAGTCCTCCCAAAACTGCTGCAGCGGGGGTCACTCTTCCACACGATGCAGTCCTTCATAGACAGGCTGCTCCAGCTTGGGAGCAGGGCCCCTCTCTCCCCAAGTCTCCCTTAGGTTCACAACCCTTCCTCAGGCATCCACATGCTCCAGCCTGGGTCTCCTCCACGGGTGGTGGGTGGATCTCTGCATCCCCATGGACCTCCATGGGGCAGGGGTTCCAGGGCTGCAGGGGCACAGCTGCCTCACCATGGTCTGCACCATGGGCTGCAGGGGAATCTCAGCTCTGGCACCAGAAGCACCTCCTCCCCCTCCTTCTGCACTGACCTTGATGTCTGCAGGGCTCTTCAGTGCAAGTAGAAATGTCTGATCTGCTTCCTGCACCTTGTTCTCTCTTAGCATAAAACAGTTTGGTGAGTGACAAGACTACGCTGGAGAAGTTGTGCTAGTAGGATGATTGTAATTGTTTGTTCTGTCCTGTTCCTTTGTAGAACTGAAGTTAGGAGAACTGCTTCATGACAAGCTGTAAGTATGCATGTGGGATGGTTCTGGCTTTTAGATAGGATTACTGCAAACATGTTAATGTTACCTAATAACTAAACTTTTTTAGACTTTTACTTTAAATAAAGTATTTGAAGTATATAGAACATCATACATTCTCAGCAATATGTAGATGCTGCACCTGTATGAATGCTGAACATATCTGAAAGTCTAAGTATAGCATTGCATTTTTCAATGTGATTGAAATTGTATTTCAGAAGTTCATAGCACATCTTATGATCTGTGGTGATTATGTTATTGAACTATTTTATGGGATGTGCTTTTATGAAAAAAGGGCAGAAAGACTTTAAACTTGGATGACTCTAATGTCACTATCAAGTTTTTGATAAACAATCCACATGCTTTAACTTAAATAACATGCTAAAGCAGAAAGTGAGAACTCCACAGATCGAAAGTATATTTCAAAGAAAAGTGTGTGGTAAAGACTTGCTGAATTTGTTAAAGAATGACGAATTTAAGGAATTTAAATATTTTAAAGATTAAATTCTTTAGCCAGACAAAGGTTTTCACTTGAGTAAAGACATAAGTGCTTATTTGAAACTAATAGCTCAGAAAACAGAAGCATGCTATTAAATGAAAACCTGCTTAAAATAAGTGTGTGCAAGGATGTCACCAGCTAGTTACTTAGTAGAATCAAAGCACATTTTCAGGTGTAGTTTTATACGTAAGAGCATTTCAAAGCAAATACACTTTCCAGAATTTAAATGTGCCACATGCAATAAGCTTTTTTGTATTATAAAGACTGTTGCAGGAGTTTTGATGAATGTTGTGATAAAGTGAGGCACTGAATCTCTTCATATATAGGCAATTCTTCTTTTGGTGTGGCTCTTCTGCAAGGTTGTATGCCCTGACTACAAGTGATATGTTGTCACATGCTGAGGGTTTTTTTGTATCAGTCTTCTTAACATGCCCATCTTAAACAAAGCTGGTATATTCAATATATATTAGTCTGTGTCATTTATATTGTCATTGGTGTCTGGGGGATGTATCTCACTTGGTTTTTTGGGTGTGTTGTAATAAAGAACAGCTTGTTCAGTTAATATCAGTTTATTATTTTATGTGATGTTTAAGAAGATGCTATGAAGTTCATAGAAACAAGTGTGCAAAGATATAGTAGTGGGATATGTCACTCAGGAGTGTTCTTCATCCTTAAAGAGGCTAATAACATTCTTTTACTTTTAGCCATCTCTTTTCCTACTGATTTGTTGAGAGATCCTTAACTTCCTGAAAACCATGATCTCTGAATATCAGTACTAATGTTCACATACCTTATTGTCTGTTGTCAGAATATGGTGTACTTGGTTCGTCATCCTATGTTCTTTTCCATTAGTTCCTGAAGACGATTTTGTATAAAGTAATTACATTCAGCACTTTTTTTTGTGTGTGTTCTTAGTTTCGGTCTTTTTGAAGCCATGTCTGCCATTGAAATGATGGATCCCAAGATGGATGCTGGTATGATTGGAAACCAAGTTAACAGAAAGGTTCTTAACTTTGAGCAAGCTATTAAGGTTCGTGTGAATTTCCTGGTTTTGCCTACACTGTCTGTAGAAATATGCAGTTTTGTCAAATTACAGTTAAGCACAATTCAGCATAATTAATATTTTCAATCTTCAATTGATACTTATGTTTTCCTTTTTTTATTTTCGATAATTAAGTAAGAAATAGCTTGTGATGTTTACCTTTTTTGTTACCTGCATTATCACAACGATGCTAACTTTTCCAGTGAAAAGTACTGTGAAATTATTGGGTATTGATACCTCAAGTAAATATATTTCCAGAATAGTTTTGCAAGTCACTCTGTGCTTCCCCAAAATGCATCTTTTATATGAAGATGTATTGGTTAGCTTCTGTTTAACCTGAATAGAAACCAACTTCCTTAAAAAAGCTGAAAATTAACACTTTATCATTCTTCGAGTTTATTAGCATTGAACAGAAGCCAGATAATTTACCAACACTGACAGTAATGATTAACTTTTGATTTATGATCAAGGTAAATTGGTGGAGAGAGGTTGAAAGTCTGTGTTATTTTGGAAAAAAGAATGCACTCAGGGAAAAGTATTTTTTTTATGGAGAACTTAATTTTGAATGGAGTTAGAGAATTCCCTAAAACATTGGCTAAGTCATGTGGACTGTATGCAGGATTGCACAGATTGGGCAAATTAAATGATCAAAGTAAAGTTGCAGCCTTTTTGGTTACCTTTAAGGCAGTAAAACACGACAAGTATTTCCAGTTTAAAAAACAGGCTTCAAAGAATTGGTCCTACATATTCCTTGTTCAATCTTTATTATGATTATACTGTTTTTTAATTTTAGTGTTGACAGTTAACTGGTTTTAAACTTTTCTTGTTAGTAATAAATCAGAATTGTTGCTTTAGCATTCTCTTTGGGTAGTTTTATGTTTGGTCAGTGTACAACTGATGGGAAGGCAAAGTTTTTAAGAATTTGAGACATGTTATGAATCTGATCAGTAAAGCTAGTGGTATACAATTACTCTGAACTCTTAAACAAATCTTATTTTCCTTTTCGGCTTTGGTACAAATAAGTTGTATTTTGCCTGTATGCTTCCATAGTATTTAGGGTTTTGGTTGGTTTTTTTTTTGTTTGTTTTCTAAGGATGGCACCATTAAAATAAAGGATCTCACTTCACCAGAGCTGGTAGGAATAATGGACACGTGTTTTTGTTGTTTGGTAAGCATTTGTCTGTTCTTTAGGTTATATGGTTTGCTTTCAAAATGTAATCCTTTAATCCATCTTAAAAAAAATGTATTAGCAGAACTCAAAAAAAGATTCACCAAGCAGAAAATACATACATATATTTTAATTTCCATTTAGTTATTTGAACTGTCTGTAATGAAAGGCTTAATTTTGATCTTTAATTTTTTTACTATAAGAAATATGGAAGATAGCTGGTAGCACCTTAAACCTTAAAAAGATTTTATAGTTTGTGGTTTTATAAATATATGTTGTCTGACTGCCTGCTGTGTATTGATGTTTGACTGTGTTGGAAGCTGAGTGTGCAGTAACTGGTAGCACTCTGTTGCTCCTTTCTATACAGCCAGAAATGACTGAGCTTACAGAGGCATTTTGAAGAAAGTATATAAATTCATTTAGAAAAATAAGTTAAATATTAGTTACTTCTTAATTGCAAATTTTTTTCTGTGTATATGCTTTAATTTCCTCAGTAAATGATACTAATTATTTTCAGTTACTTTTTAAAATTACATCAATAACATTATTTTTTAAAACATTTCCAATCAGTTTAGTCAGAAAGACATGTGAAGATCATTGTATATCTGATACAGTGTAACATCACTTGTTTTCTGCTCCTGGCCCCCAAATATTGACTCCATTTGAAAAGGGACAGTGGTCATATTAAAAATATGGTTCTACTTTATTTTATGCTATTTCAAGATAGAAATTTAAGTTACTGAATCTTTCTCTGTAGCTTAAAGAAACAGGAAAGTGATAGAGAGAGAGAGGATTGTGACAAGAAGCTCTATGTTGTAAAAGAGAGAGAACATGAAGATTAGTGACTTGTCTCATAGTCATTTACATTTCCCATTCACTATTTATGCAAAGAAAGCTTATAAATGTGAAGATCTCTTAACATAATGTTATGTCTAAATCACAGGGATTAGACCAAACTTTATAGAAGAGATTTATCCAACACCAGAATTGTAGGATTGAAACACCTTCACTTGCCCTTTTTTGGTACGTGGAAGGTTGCCATGATAAGGAGTTTCCTAGTGAATCTTTGAAGCACAGTAAAATGGAAAAAGAATGGAGCTATAAAAATGAGGATTTGGCTCTCATGAGTAAAATATTTAATTTCCTTTTCTCTAGATAACATGGTTAGAAGGACATTCCTTGGCACAGACAGTATTCACTTGCCTTTATATTCATAATCCAGACTTCATAGAAGATCCTGCTATGAAGGCTTTTGCTCTTGGAATCCTAAAAATCTGTGATATTGCCAGAGAAAAGGTTAACAAAGCAGCTGTTTTTGAGGAGGTATGTGTTTCCCATCTCCTGTGGGGTTAAATATGCAACATTATACCATAATGCAAGTAAAACTGTGTATTAGTGACATTTGTTCATGTTTGATTCAAGGAAACCATAGGAATAACAATTCATAATCCTAAAAGTATTAGACTTGATACCTTTAAAATGCAGTTTTCCCCAGTGAAGGTGTTTCATGCTCCCTTCTGTATTTTCCTTGAGTACTGGAGCCACATAAATATTTTACTCAAGAAGCAATGCAGGTCTTGTGATTAGCCATTTGAAATCCATTTCACTTGTGGTTTTCTTCCAGTTTAAGTTTTTTATTTTCTGTGTTAGATAGTCATGATTGTCTTTTGTCTAAAATGTCTGTCTGGCAACAGGATCAGAGTCCTGTTTTCTCTGCTCAGAGCAATCTGTTTCCTCTGAGCTTGGACAAGTCACTCTTGCTGACTATATCTAAAATTGATCAAATACTACTTTGCAGCTATAGTTCTTGTAACATTTTGGTAGGGTGTCACTTGATGAAAATATGAAGGGCATATTGGTATTAAGGATTTATGCAGAAAATAATTACCTCAAGCTGGATTTGGGCAGGAAAGTCATTCAGTGTATTCATTCTGAGTGTAATTCAGTTGTGTAGATTAAATCTGGACTTCTATATTTGATGGAATTATACAAAAGCACACCCCATGCATACACCCAACCACTCCCCCAAAAGAGAAAAAACAGCAAAAGACCCTAAAGCTCTTAAGAAAACAGCTCCCAAAAAACCCAAACCAAAAACAAAACTTGAAACCCTAATCTGAAAATTTTTACTACAGCTTTTATATTTTACTACATATCGCTTCCTTGATGTTTTTTTTTAGGAAGATTTTCAGTCAATGACTTATGGATTTAAAATGGCCAACAGTGTGACAGATCTTAGAGTTACAGGTACAGTTCGTGCTTTCTTTGTAACTGTCCAGCAGCCTCTTTCTCTTTTGAGCATGTGATTACTTTCAGTCACATCTGATGAACTGCTAGGAGTCTCAGCTGTTAAGTTTTTTTTATTAGTCTTGTGGAAATTGCTGACTTGGTAAAAAGAGAGATCAAATTAGTTTTCCTTGAAAAAAAGGTTCAGTTGTCTTGCTAAGTGCCTGAGAAACAGAAGAAGTGCTTTCAGATGGGCCAACAAAGTACCTAGGCATGGGCTCATCATGGTATAGATACAGACCACTGGAAAGTGTGTTGCTGGAGTTCTGCTTTTTTGCCTCACAGTTTGCTGTTCTTTAGAAAAAAAAAGCAGTCTAGTAGTTCTACAGCTATGAATATATATGTTATTAGGTACATACATAAGTATGTATGTTAATCTTTGGATGCATGATTTTTTTATACATATTTGAGCTTTCCATTGATTTATTTTTGGAAAGTTTGTGAATGCTTCAGCTTTGCATCAGTTAGTCTATATTCTGATTTTTGATTGTTGCAAGACATCCCCACCATTCCTCACAAGAATATTTTTTGTCTAGTCTTTGGCTAATGGATATGTAAAGCACTTTTTAAGTTTGATTTTCCCCTCAAAACTTCTTTTCCCCTGAGTGGTATAGATGTGCCTAGGAATGCTTCTCAACTTTTAATCATGCTGTGACTTTTTTTTCCAGGTATGCTGAAAGATGTAGAAGATGACATGCAAAGACGAGTGAAGGTATTGTTTTCATGTTTGTCTTGTCAATTATATTTCAGCTATACTTAACATAGGTTTGGGGGAGGGCACTGGATTATGAGGAAGGGAGGTTTGTGTCATTATGGTGCGGTTTTTGAAGAACTGGCATAATGGTTTCTGTAACATGCCTTCTAGCTAAAGATGGTGAAGGCTTCAGACTTCTGTATACTCTTTAGTAGCTGCTTCACTAGTAGTAGGTGGAAGCACAATGTAGAAGATAACACTGGGCTGGGACACAGAAAGTGTGTATTTTACTGTCAGGTTTTAGGCAGAGATACTATGTAATGTTAAAGAAGTTATTAAATTTTCCTTTACCACAGCTTACAATGTAAAATGTTCATGCACTTTCCATGCTTATTTCCAGAATTTACTGAGATATGTCTCATTACTATAGGAGAGTCATTCAATTACCTGGATTATATATTAAGAAATTTTGAATTTGAAAACTGGTTTTTGGGGTTATTCAACAGGTGGATGTTTTAGAGAAGGCAAAGGGATTTTATCAGTAGCTTCCCTTTGCAATTTTTAGTAAATTACTTGACGTTTGTTTACTTTGTAGAGCACTCGAAGTCGACAAGGAGAAGAGAGAGATCCGGAAGTTGAACTTGAAGTAATGAATTGTTTGCTTTTTTCCTGGATATCATAGATGTAAAAAGGGGATTTAAATATGGTATAACCCCACCCATGCATATGAAAAGCAGCTGGGGATTGTGATCACCCAGGAGCATAGTGAAGATCTCGCAAACAGTGGGACATGCCAGTCAGGGCATGCTGAGGCACTTTGTGTGGCAGTTTGTCCAGGGAGGGCAGGAGTCCTGTGGGAGTTCTGGGCACCACCATACAAGAAAGACATTAAGGTATTAGAGAGTGTCCAAAGAAGGGCCATAAAGATGGTGAAAGGCCTTGACGAGAAGCTGTACAAGGAGCAGCTGAGCCTGCTGGTTCTGTTCAGCCTGGAGGAGACTGAGGACAGACCTCATTGCAGTTACAACTTCCTGTGAGGCAAAGAGGAGGGGCAGGCACTGATCTCTTCTCTGTGGTGACCAGTGACAGAACCCGAGGGAATGGCCTGAAATTGTGTCAGGGGAGGTTTAGGTTGGATGTTAGAAAAAGAGTTTTCACCCAGAGGGTGGTTGGGCACTGGAACAGGCTCCCCAGGGAAGTGGTCACAGCACTAAAACTCTTCAGAGACCTGGAAGCATTTGGACAACATTCAGGCACATGGTGTGACTCTTGGGGTGGTCCTGTGCGGGGCCAGGAGTTGGCTGGATGATCCTTCTGGGTCCCTTCCAACACAGAATAGTCTATGATTCTATGACCTATTGCTTAGTAATCAGCAGTATAATTTTATTACAGCATCAACAATGTTTAGCTGTCTTCAGCAGAGTCAAGTTTACCCGCGTCCTACTGACTGTCCTAATAGCATTTACAAAAAAAGAGGTATGTTCATTTGGCCTTTTTGTGTTTGCATTGGGATCCTGTGAAATACTCATTTTTTGTTCTTTAAGATCAGGTAATTACTGTGTAGATTCAGGAGATGTGAATTGATGTGGATGGAGGTAAAGCTCTGAATAAAGCCTTACAGTGGCAAATACTCAGTTTTTATTCACAGTGGGAAACAAAGGGAAGGCTAGTGGCTGACATTATTATGGGCTTGCAGAAAGACAGAATATTCATTACAAAACATTTAAAAATATTTATGGCTTTCTAATTACTCTTGACACACACGAGCAGAACTTCTTGTTTTCAGTTTAGTCCCCTCCTGTGGAGTTATCTGACACTGGGCAGTGTTTAGTCCATATCAAAAGAATTGTTAGCTTTTCCTTCCATGTGATACTGAATTTGTATCTAGACATCTTTGGTCTGAGAAGAGGAATTCAATAGCATTCCATACAATTTGCCTGTTTTTTGAATATAAGATTTCCTAATTGCTGAGAGGCAAATGAACTTCATGTTTTAAGGCAAAGGGATAGAACTACATGCCCCCAGAGCAGACTCTCGCGTAGTTATGCAAGACTTTCAGTTGTAATTATCGTAAAGTCTTACACAGCAAAATATACAATATTGAATTTACGTACAGATACATGAAATACAAAGAACACTACTGCACAAAAATGTTGGGTTGTTTGGGTTTTTTTCAGAACTTGTGTGAGAACATCAGAATCTTAATGCCCTTAACTTTTTTTATACTAGCATTAATTAGATAGTCAAAATGTATTGGTTCGCAATGTTAATAATTGTTTCCTGCTTTTCAGACGAGTGCAGTTGCAGAAGCTCAGAAACTAATGACTCAGGCAGCTGACTTGCTTTCTGCCATACACAATTCACTGCATCACGGTATGCAGGCACAGAATGATACCACTAAAGGAGGTATGTATCAAATTACACCATTTTTCCTTTTCTGGATATGCTCCCTTCATAAATGTAAATACCTTTGTGTATTTAAAAAAAGTTGAAATCACTATTTACTTTGGACTAAAATACTTCTTAGGCAAGCCATTACAGATTTGCATTGTTTAATTTTATTTTACCAAGTGGTGGTTCTACTGAAAGCAATGCTGTCATTTCAAAGCCAGAGATAATGTGAACTTTTGATTAGGTGCATTGCACTTCGAATCAGTGTATATGCCATTTTAAAATAGGGAACAGCACTGCACTGTTTGTACAGGTGTATGCTGAGATGTTGAGGACTTAGGGTTTTTAAAATAGTAATCACTGCCATTGTTGGAGTCTCAGGAAGTTAACTGTCACTTAAATAATTCATTCTGGCTAACTGAATGATTTGTACTATACTTGCAAGTTTGAAGTGGGTCTGAAAACACAGATTATATACAGTTTTTCTCTGTCTCTCTCTCCCCTCCTCCTTCTTCAGATCATCCTATTATGATGGGGTTTGAGCCACTTGTTAATCAGAGATTGCTGCCACCAACTTTCCCTAGATATGCAAAAATTATTAAAAGGGAAGAAATGGTCAATTATTTTTCCAAACTAATAGACCGAATAAAAACTGTATGTGAAGTAGTCAACTTAACTAATTTGCACTGTATACTGGTAAGCATGAATATTTCTTATTTACTGCCAAAAATAAGATCTGAAAATGTGACTTGCAAAAAATCATTCCATATATGCATGCTCTTGCTCACTGGAGACAAAACTGAGTACTCTGTATGTATTTGGTGTTTCTCACTGTTATGTACAATTTCAAAGTTTACTATCCTTCCTCAATACTTTATACTTAATCCTTCCTTAATACTTTTCTTCTTTTGACAAAGACCTTTCCTCCTCTCAAACCTCTCACTTTTCCCATAATTTGTTAAATAATTACGCATCTTAGTGGGAAAGGCCAAGCAAGTTTCTTTGGTTGAAGAGCTGCATCTACAGAACATAATTCTTTGCTATATGCCTGATTTTTTCAAATTTATTAACCAGTGTTCTGCACATGTGCCTATAACACCAGAGAGCACTAAATACGTGTTTAAACATGCAGTTCCCTAAATAGGTATAAAGTTAAGCATCTGCTTATATTCTTTCCTGAATAACTGATGTTACTCTTAGTTACTGCCTACATGTATTAGAAGACACTTAAATGCTTGAAATATTTTTTAGTATCCACGCATTCACTGACTGATAAAAGAGATACAGTTACATCAAATCTCGTCTTCCTATTTCCTGTTAATTAATGAAAGCAGCGTTTGCATGAAGCATCTGGTACCAGTTAAACCTTACCTGGGTTTCAATCAATTTTTTAAAATAAATTCTCAGTTTAGTTGAATACCTGGTGTAGTTACATCATGATCTTAACAATCTCACAGTATTTTTTTTCTGTACTATCATCTTTCTAGTTGTTGCATTTGAAAATTCAGAAACCTTTTTTTAAGTACCCAGTAATTTCAGAAAATCTTCATAATACATTCTGTTCAAACTATTCACGGTCACTTTCTTACAAGTTGTATAAGCTATGCTATGTTTGTGTATGCCTTTAAACAAAATATAGCTGTATTTAAACAGTTGTACATTAAGTGTTCAGGAAAGATGCAAGTGTGTGTAAAAATGATTGGATGTANATATATGTAAATTGACATATTAACCTGAATTGTCTTTTTTTTCTTTTCCTAAATATACATTAGGATTTTTTCTGTGAGTTTAGTGAGCAGTCACCATGTGTTCTTTCAAGATCCCTGTTACAGGCAAGTCCTAGTTATGTCTATGAATAAAGTACTTCTGCATTCATTATAAATTTCTGTTACTGTTTTAAATATTTCAATAATTTGCATATAACTTAATAATATTTAAGTGGTAAAAAACTTTCTGTTGATACTTAAGTATTATGGAAGAAATATTTTGCTGTGAGGATGATGAGGCATTGGAACAGGTTGCCCAGAGAAGCTGTGGATACTCCACCAAGCAGGGCCAGGAAGGTGTCCCTGCCCATGGCAGGGGGATTGGAACTAGATGATCTTTAAGGTCTGTTCCAACACAAACCATTCTGTGATTCTATATGTGGAGGCTTATGTTCTGATCTAATTTTTAAAATAATGTTTAAATACTATTGCTTTGATCATTTTAGTACATGCTAATTAAACCAGAAAGTGTTAATTTTTTTTTTCTCTGCCATAAAGCTGTGCCTGTACACACATTTTTTTGCTGCTCTCCACATGCTGTGCCATTTTGGGCTGGTGTTTGTATGCATCTCCTTGTTTGGACAGAATTTAATGTATAGACTGCTTCTATTACTACAGCAGTAAAACTAATGGTTAGTGCAGAACAGGCTATTCTTTCTCACTGCTTCTCTTACCTTGAAAGTGCATTATACATACCTTGACTCTGAGTAAATAATTCTTTATAGGAGTTTTTGATTTTAATAGGGTGCCCCTGGATACCAGAAATTCTTTACATTTGATCCCTATTAAACCATGTGTAGAGCCAATGGAATATAACTATTGGCAAGTAAAATGTTTTCATAGAGTGTGTGTTTTGGCCTACACGTGTGTTTGTGTAATCCCTGTGGGTGCCTGACAGCAGAGCTTTTTCTCCAGTTGCTGAAGAACCATGTAAGAAAGGGACACAGCACTCATGGAGGGAAGTTAAATGAGTATCAGCCATGACTGATGTAAGCAGTAGCACCCATAGGGACTGAAAAACATCAGCAGTAGCCTGGCAATATTTCTGAGTCTTTAACCTTGGACCTAGTTGAACCATTTAATTCTTAAAGTAATCTTACAAGTTTCTTACATGTAATAGGTACTGCCAGAGCTTTCTATTAGTAATTCTAGAGCATTACTTTTAACTTAAAACAAGTTTCTAAAAACACATCTTTACCTTCAGACAACGTTCCTAG
Source organism: Struthidea cinerea (assembly GCA_013397865.1). NCBI lineage: Eukaryota > Metazoa > Chordata > Aves > Passeriformes > Corcoracidae > Struthidea > Struthidea cinerea. The sequence goes on along the minus strand of VZTI01001080.1, from coordinate 113,125 downwards.
TAGATAACAAGAAGGTATTCGGCACTCACCTCATGCAGGACATGGTAAAAGATGCCTTAAGGTCTTTCGTCAGTCCTCCAGTACTTTCTCCAAAGTAAGTGGATCTTGAGTTTACTTGCATATGTTTACATGTCTGATGAAAAAATATTTCTGCTTACAAAAGCAATGACAAATGTACAAAAAAGATACATTTTGTACTTAGTGCTTATATATGAAGGAGTCAGTTGCGGTTGCTGCACTCATGTTTCTTTATATATTTTGTGCTACATAGACCGGTGGCATTTATAAAAAATATGTATGTACATGGATATTTCCCTTTTAGGTGTTGTCTTTATAATAACCACCAGGCAAAAGACTACATTGATTCCTTTGTCACACATTGTGTTCGGGTAAGTGTTCATTCCAATTACAGCATGTTTGTGTATAGGAACATTTGGCAGATTTGCATACATTTGAAAATGAGACCAGTTATTTTAGGCAAAAGGCAAAATTGAAGAAGTTGGCCATCGTAAATTGGTAATGATTTTTAAAAAGCCAGTGTAATTACTGCTGGTTTTTTTCCTCCTTCCAGATTTTTATTTAACATTTCACTTTATAAGAGATCTGCACCTACTACCTCTTTACAGGGTATTTTCATGTCACAAAACAGATGCATAGCACTAATAAAAACAAAATTATTTCTACATTCTGTCCAGTTTCAGTTTTTAAAAAATTGTTTTAAAAGATGCTGTTGTGGAATGTGGCGCAATGAAAATCTTAAGAAAATCACAGAATTAGTTAGGTTGGAAAAGACCTCTAAGCTCCTTGAGTCCAAGTCAGCACTGCCAAGTCCATCACTAAACCATGCCCCTAAGTGCCATGACTACACATCTTTTAAATACTTCCAGAGATGGTGACTCAACCACTTTCCTGGGAAGCTGGTTCCAACGCTTGACAAACTTCTTTGTGAAGAATTTTTTCTTAATATTCAACCTAAACCTTCGCTGGCACAACTTGAGGCCATTTCCTTCTGTCCTCTCACTTGACAGAAGAGACGACCCCCACCTGGCTGCACCCTCCTGTCAGGCAGTTGTAGAGAGCAATAAGGTCTCCCCTGAGCCTCCTCTTCCCCACGCTAAACAACCCCAGCTCCCTCAGCTGCTCCTCACAGGACTTGTGCTCCTCAAAGGACAGCGCGCTCCATTGCTCTGCTCTGGACATGCTCCAGCTCCTTAATGTCTGTCTTGTTGTGAGGGGCCCAGAAATGAACACAAGATTTGAGATGAGGCCTCACCAGTGCTGATTACAGAGGAACAATTGATGCCCTGGTCCTGCTGGACACAGTGTTTCTGACACAAACCACGATGCCACTGGCCACCTTAGCCACCTGGGCACATGGATTTTTAGCCTTAAGAAATAACACTTTTGCCCCAAGCATTTTTTTCTGGTGACCTTCCTAAAGGATGCTCACTCAGTCTCATGTCGACTTGAGCTACCTTGTACTGTAAGGGATTTAAGGAACCTGCTTCCTAATATAGATATATAAACCAGGTGCCTAAACAGACATCATAGTACTTCTCCTGTAGTTTCAAAGTTGCATTGATAATTTAAAATTACACTTTGCTTCTTTCAGCCATTCTGTAGTCTGATTCAAATCCATGGACACAACAGAGCTCGTCAGAGAGATAAACTGGGTCACATTCTTGAGGAATTTGCCACTCTACAGGATGAGGTAATGTCCTAGGCAGCAGGCCAGCAAAGTTTCTTTCCAGGTATATTACTGCCAGAGTGAAGCATGGTACTACATTCTAAGTGAATGATGCAAAATCCTTCAGACAAGGTTTCCTAAAATTTAGCCCAAGAAATTATGATGCATCCAAAAACTTTTGTGTTAGATGTGTTGAACAAAAACATACTACATTTTTTAAGATTAGCTTTGTCCAATAAGTAGACTTCAGGAAAACCTGTTACGATGTAATTTACTGGTAGCTGCACAGCTTTTTGTTTCTATCCTGCTTGTAATTGTCAGTCTGCAAGACGTAACCAGGGTAGATAGACAAGGCATGCTTACAAAACACATTTGAAAATTCAGCCTTAAACCTATGTAAGATGTAAATTGCAAAATTTTATAATGATTAAAAAGAAAGTAAAAAATAACTCTTTAAAATATGTGCTCCAACCGATTTTGGACATCTCTCAAGAAGTCCAAAAGGGGGAGGGAGAGATGAGAAGAAAAAATATGTTTCTTCTTGCTGGAAATATGTTTCTTTGGTAGTGAGAGCCATATAATAATAAAATATTTCCCAAGGTGTACATTGCAAGGAAAACAATTGAGGAACTTGGAGGGAGATTTTGTGTGCTCCAGCTTTTTTCAAGATGGTTTGGATTGAGTTTGTTGCAGTATTGTAGCTGAGGCATTGTTTTTTTCATTTTGTAGCATTTTATATGGGTTGTTCTGTTCAGGATTACTGATGATATTCCAACTGTGAGAGACTTTGTCTTCCATACCATTTGCTTCTTAAGACAAAATTGGTCTTAGCAATATTTTAGTTACTCTGGTGGAACACACAATGTGTTTCTTGCGTATTAAGCTTATAAATTTATTTTTTCAATGCAGCTAGGTTTAAAAAAAATGAGTAATTATTGCCAATATAGAGCAATGATAGATAGCATATTTTTGTTCTGTGCAGCAGAATTTACTTATGTATCTTTCCAGTTCTAGACTTATTTCTGTCTTGTAATCTGGAGCATGAATTTACTGACCCAATTTGTTAAGATTTTGTTAAGGTTTTATTTCTGGCTTGGGATGCTGTTTCAATCAAATGTTTTTCCACCTCTGTCAGTTATTTTAAAGTCTCTTTTTGGTTTTTTTTTCAACAGGCAGAGAAAGTAGATGCAGCGCTTCATAGTATGTTACTGAAGCAGGAACCACAAAGGCAACATTTGGCTTGCTTGGGCACCTGGGTCCTGTATCATAACCTTCGTATAATGATACAGTATCTTCTCAGTGGCTTCGAGTTGGAACTTTACAGTATGCATGAATATTACTACATCTATTGGTAAGAAGACGCTTCATTGACAGCTCTTCATGGAGGGATGCTCCCAGAGAGCTATAATTACAAATATTTGAAGGAGGGACTTCAAATATGATTTTATGATCTCAAGCTTGCTCAACACTGTGTTTGGTTTACCTATTTATAATATTAGAAGTAGGGAAAAAAGATTGTTGGTCTCTATTCTAGAGTTACTGAATAGTGTACTTTTTTTTTTTCCCTGAAATAGTAGTTCACACTCTGCTTAGCTTTTTGGCGCAGGGTCTTCTACTGGCAATGAATGAAAAATGTGCTGTTTTTGGTAGACAAGAGCAGGGAGGAGAAAAGAAATTTCCTTTATTCTTTTCTGCCTTTGTAGTATTGGGATCGATAGTCTTATTGATCTCTAGTATTCTCGAAAAGTTCTGCAAAGTTATTTTTCCACTTCCATGCACATTAATTATTTTTCATAGTTAATGGCTTGCACCAAAAGATAATTTTTTTTTTTTAAATGCAAAGCTACCAAGAAATTCCTATGTAAGCCGTAAGCCTTCTTACTGAGAGATTAGAACAGTTCAAATGACACAAACTTCAGTGTAATTGTGTTTTTATGTTGTTTCAACAGTGGATTAAATATTAAGTGAGAAAAATTAATATTCCAGAAGTTAACAGAAGATGGCAATACTCTTTAAGTAGTACCTTAATAAGTAATACCAATTTGTGTATGAGAGAGTATTTTTTTTTACCTGCCCTTATTTCCCTCTACCATTTTAATAAAATCACACTTAGTTGGAATTGTTATGTCAACTACTTTCTTACTTAAGAAAAAAAAGGAGAAGCAATTTCTGAGAGGTAACGTGCAAATGAAACTCAAATATCTCAGTAATTTTTCTTCTGAATTACAACTTTTTATGACTATTACTACATTTTTATTGTGCCCCAGATCTGTAATTTTTTTTCTATTCTCTTTTTCCCCTATTCCTTTTGATTTGAAGTCAATTAAGATATTTATTGGACTCGCTTCCACTTTCTAAAAAATTGTTCTTAAAGATGTCTCTTAACTCTGAAAGTACTGCATATGGATGTTGTGTGTCTGTGGGCTTCGCCCCTTTATGTAATAATTCACAGCTTTTTAGTGCTTGAAAAAGCAAGTAGTGATCTTGTTTGTCAGAATAATTAAGTCATAACACATGTAGAAAAGGTATTAACATAGTATCTTTAAAAAAACATTTCATTTGTTGGGGGAAGAAAGAGTTCTAGTAAAATTTGATCTTACAGATAAGTTTTCAAATAAGAAGCTTGGACTTCACTTAGTAAATGTGTAAGAAACGTGCATACCTTGAGCTGTTTGTGGTTGAATCTGAACGAGAACAAGAACATAGACTGATGTGTTGATTCCAGCCATGCAAAACAAAGAGTTTTCACAGCCCATAAACACTGTCCTTTGCTAGGACACGTCCTTTGCATCTTGGAGTAAATGCCTTGGTGGTCAGTGGGGATGCATGCAGCACGAGTCCGTGGTGCACTGCCACCCCTAACAGCTCTGTACTGCTTCCATGCAGGTATCTCTCAGAGTTCCTCTACGCCTGGCTGATGTCAACGCTGAGCCGTGCCGACAGCTCTCAAATGGCGGAGGAGAGGATAATGGAGGAACAACAGAAAGGCCGTAGTAGTAAGAAAACAAAGAAAAAGAAGAAAGGTACCTGGGTGCAGAGTGTTAACTCAAGACTTCTTTTTTTCCCTTTCATGCAGCCATGTAGAATTAAAATCCAAAATTTACAGAGCCAACACCAATATGGGTAGGAAAAGCATCCTAAAGTTTATGAAGGCTGAATGTAAAACTTTTTAAGAATTTCCTAGTTAGTTAGTTAGTTACTTGCAAATAGATCTTTCAGAAAAACACAAACTCATTTATATTCACAGTTTCATCAGCTGTGTTATGTGTTGGACCATCTCAGAGTTTATAATTCCTGCAGAATTACACTTTTAGTGACTGTAACTAAATTCAAACACCAGACTTTCAGCATATTTCTGTAATTTCTGTTTGGCTTTACAAGTTCTTAAAGCATGTTTCTTAATTTTACCATGGTGAGTTTCCCTTTCTTTTCCTTGCCACCTTTTCAAGGGGAACAAACAATTGGATGTGACTAACTCAGGATCATATCAACTAAATTCCCCTGTCTCTAGAAGTTCAGAAAATTACTAGTGTACTTAAGGTGCCAAGTGTTGGGCAGTTTGGCACTAGTTAAACACTGGAAATTAAAGGGAATCTTACAAGAATGCTGTCAAGATTATTAGGATAAAAAGTGCTTTAACCTTTTAGCCCTAGAAGTCAGAAAGATTCCTGAACTGAGCAAACAGGCCTCTTGTGTACCTATATAAGTTTCAGGCTGTGTTTTATAGTGTCATGGGAATGCCACTGACCAGTTTATTCCATGGAGAGCACTATGGTGTTCATGTGACTGGTGCATCTTGAGGTATTTTATGTAACCAGGAGACAGGTGAGCAGAAATGAATGTCTAGGCTTTGTATACTTCAGTTATTTTAAAATATAATTGAGAGTTATGGCACTTTGTGGAAATTTGAAAGAGCTCTTTTGATCTGAAATGAATACATGTACTTAAATTGAATTTTAAAAATATATTTTTATGTAAAATTTGCAGTTCGCCCTCTTAGCAGAGAGATCACCATGAGTCAAGCATACCAAAATATGTGTGCTGGGATGTACAAGGTAACTCATTTGTGTTCTGTGTGTTCCCATTTTTTTTTGTAATGGGGATCCTGCATACATTGCATGCCTTCTTTCTTTGTAGTGGGGCTGGAAATCAAGTTCAAGTTTATGATTTTATATCGTAAATTCTCTACAGTTTTTCTATCCTTCCAGTTACAGCTAAATCATAATTTTGATCTTCCTTACAGCAAAATATGACATAAAGCTAATACTTTTCACTATATTTATCCTTTTCTTTTAGACAATGATCGCCTTTGACATGGATGGCAAAGTAAGAAAACCTAAGTTTGAACTGGATAGTGAACAAGTTCGATATGAGCACAGATTTGCTCCATTCAACAGTGTTATAACACCACCCCCAGTGCACTACCTGCAATTTAAAGTGAGTAATCTTCAAACATGGTGCTGCCCATGCTTTTACAGAAGTCATTTATTCACCTGCTTTAGATATTGGTGTCATTGTAAAAAGAGCCTTTAATGTCTCAAAGTGCATCTTGAAACTAAGTCAAAATGGCAAGGACTTCTAGCTTTAGGTTTGTGCAAGGAAGATATATTGCACTGAATTCTTTGTAAATTTAGATGCTTAGATATTTAAAAATTGGTCTGATGTGACAGTTTAAGATGCTTTTGTTAGTTTGCATGAAAATTAAAATCTATTGGAAGTCTATTAACAGACTTCTTTAACTTCTTCTGTTAACAGGTTGTAGTTAATTATAGCAGCATGTTTTTATTAGTGCAGCAAGCAAATGGGAAAATAAAAAAGTTAACTTCGAGTGCTGTTTGGATGGAACCAGTGGAGGCTTGTCTTGTCCAGTCTTCCCCTTCAAGTAGCATTATGAATCACATTTAGCTGTGTCTTGGTCTAGCCAAGTCTGAAAAAAATCAAGGTTGGATATTTTCCAACCTCTTTGGTTAAACGTGATCCAGCTACTTTTTTCTGGTCCTTTAAGTCTCAGGATAACTGACTGAGGGCTGCACTACTCTTTTTTTCCTCATGTCCAGTCTGAATTACTAAATCACGGCCAGTGGCCTCTCATTTGCCATTATTAACAAGAGCCTTGATCTTCTGACAGCTTTGTAACTGTCTTTAGTTGTAGGCTGCTATTAAAGTTACCCATTAGCATCCTTCCTGTCTAACTGAAAAAGTCCAGGTCCACTGACCTCTGCTTGTGGCTTATATGCTCTAGGCACCCAACCATCTCCACATCTCACCATCTTTCTTGAACTGAGTGGTTCAGCCCTGGATGCACTATTTCAGATAATACAACACAAATATTGAGTACAGGATGATAACCTTCCTTGATATGCTGGCTTGTATACTCCCATATGAGGCTTGTCTGATCTGTAGTAAGAGCACCTTGTTGGCTCGTATTCAGCTAGGTGTTTGCAGGACCCCTGCTGCTCAACCAGCTGGTTATTAGTCTCTACTTAATTGTGGAGTTAGTCTGAACTGAAACAGTGCTATATTCTATGCCAGTCACTCTCCCCAGTTTAATGTTAATGTGCACTGTTGTAGTGGAGATTATGAAACTAGCATGGTTTCCTCTTTGTCATTAAAGGGTTTTTTTTAATACCTAATCAAAAACAAAAAAGTTGGAAGAATCAAAATCATATAAAATGAAATTTTGTACAGTTTCAGCATCTGATCTGATGTAACTTTGAGTAAACAATATACTTACTTTTTCTCCTGTTTTTTTCATATAATTTCATACCTTGTTGCATGCCATTGTTAAAGCAAATGAATGGCAATTTGTTCAACAGAGAGACTGTTTTATAAAGATTATGACAATTTCATTATGTTTCATGGCACTGTAATAGTTGAGCACTGTGTTGCTGCTTGGTTTTGCCATTTTTAGTAAGTGTTTTTGACTTCAGTTTTGATTTTTAAAATAGTATTTAGTTGACATAACTCTTCTCTTGAATATAGTGATAAAATCTTCCTAGCAATTTCTAGTTTTATATATTTTAATACGTATTTATGTATTTCTGTAACATCCTAGGAAATGTCTGACTTAAATAAGTATAGCCCACCTCCTCAGTCATCAGATCTCTACATGGCAGCTAGCAAGCACTACCAGCAAGCTAAAATGATTCTTGAGAATATTCCGAATCCAGACAATGAGGTAAGACTAAAATACTAGGAAAAGGAGTATTTGCTAGAAATAGAGTAAGTGCTTGGACTCAGCTGGATCTGCTTGAGATCCAAAATGTACTTCCATCAAAATGCTGAGCAAAGCTGAGTGCTTTGATTAAGGAGTAGACAGCAGAGTGGTGGCAATCTTGCACAGCAGTCTGTTTCAGTACACAGTACATCAGCTAACATAAAGATGTACTCACTGTTAGAAAACCTCTCTCTGCTGAGGATCTGAGATACCGGATAGCAGCTTATTTCCTTCTTGATTCTAGCCCCTTTCTAAAAGCACAGCAGTTTTAACCAGATGGTGATAACGTGCCTGCTGCGCTTACTTGGAATCCAGTAATTCAGGTGGACTCCTGAGAGGTGGGAAAAACAGGTTTGAATATCATTAGGATGAAAAGAGGACTGAGTCTGGTACTTGTTCCCCGGAGCAGTTTTCTCAGCACTGAGCTGTAAACATGGGTAGAAATTTTTCCCTCTTTGTTCATAGTCTAAACCTTAAGTGTCTGTGACTGTCTTTTGGACCAAGGAGGATGCATCTATACCTTTATTTGTGAGTGCCACAGAACTTGCCATTGTCTCCATGTTTTTGTTCAAGAATTGTTAAACCTGTGGTTTCTGTGGTCTGTTGAATTAAAAAAAAAAAATGACTATTAAAATAAATGCACCCTTCATTAAATTTAATTAATCCAGCTGTTGTACTTAAAGCAAATCCAAAACAGTCTGATCTCTGTTAAAATGATCCTGTAAGAGAACTGCTGTATTGCTAATACTATATCAACATTAGAGTATTAACTTTGAAATAATTTTGAGGTCACATGCTTTGTACTTGAAGACTTCCTGCTGTTTTGTGTTTAGGTCAATAGAATTCTAAAAGTTGCAAAACCCAATATTGTGGTCATGAAGCTGCTGGCAGGAGGCCACAAGAAAGACTCTAAGGTAAGGAAATGCCAGCTCAATTGAACGTAAAATGTAGTAATACATACATTAAGGTTGTAGTCAATGATCTGAATGGTCCTGTAATTCTATGTAAAGCCACCACAGATCTCTTTAAGACCCAAATGAGCATATTCAAGCTGTAGTTACTCTAAGAACAGGGAAAGTAAATTTATTTTTCCCCTGGAAATAGTTTGTTGTAGTTATCTAAATATGGAAAACTCTAACCTATAAATGTTTTGAGAAAAATAATTGGGAAATGCATGTGGGACAACATAGACTAATAATAATCTCACTTCAATAGTGAGAACTGTTGAAGCAAGTGTAGCAGCAGCTTGTGTGAACAAAATCATGAGGGTGCTGGCTGCCATAAGGACTATTTTTTTTCAATCTGTTGCTGTTTAATTTTTCTTTCTCTCTGCAGGTTGTTCTCATTAGGAGTATTAAATGCAGTAGTAGTGCTGTCTGATCTTTTAAATCTTTTCTATATAGGTTCCTCCAGAATTTGACTTCTCTCCTCATAAATACTTCCCAGTTGTGAAGCTTGTTTGAAGGACAGGAGATTTTTTTTAGGATACCTGAAGAATATCTGTGTAGCAGATACCAGCTCTAGGAGGGAATATCTAGTGCTGCACTCGGATTACGAGGGACCTTCAGGATAAAAGTTATGTGGAATATCTGTAGTCTGCTGCCTTTACGTGATTTGAATGACAACTGCTGTTTTAAAGTGGTTTGTATAAAGATTTAATGGATTTTATGCGTGAAGCTGATTTTAATCAACTGCATTATTAAAGAATGTTGTATCTTAGTTGATTTCATTACAGATTTTGATCATAAATAATTTTTATTAGTGTGTTCTGACAAAGTGGTGGGTTAGGAACTGAATAAAAATCATGCAGTAGAGCCTCATGTCTGATGTGCCCAGCTGAGCTACTGCAATTCTGCATTGAACAAAGTCACTTGGAGAGATTGAGAGTTTCCATATTTTTGCTTAATTGTATCAGAATTGCTCACTTTGCAAGGAGAGAAATGGTGAGGTTTTTTTCTCACCACATCCTCCAAGCTAAAACAATCTTTATAGAGAGCAAGAGCAGATGAAAATTAGTCATTTAGCTATTGAGTGAGTGATTCCTAATTGGAATTTGTTCCTTTGTTCTCAAAGTGCTGGAGAATCTTCTCAGCAAACACTGCAGTAGTCACTAGCAATAGCACCAGACACTGAAGATTCTATTTTGCCTACTCTGCAACTTTGTAACAATCTTGGTATTTGCCCGTGCAGACAAGGAATTGCATGATCTTTATTCTCCATTTTTGACTGCAATGGGGCTGCTGCATCCTACTGTGTTCTTAAGTAATTGACAGGGAGATACCCAAAACAGGAGAAGTCCCAAGGCCTATCCTTGCCTTCCTGGAATAGTTCTGCCTCCCAGGCTTTCAGATGTGAAATAACAGAGGTAAGCTGTTGTGTTGTAGCAAAAGTTTGCAAAAGGAAAAAATGTTCAAAAAGCAAACCTGGCTCTACTAAAGGCCAAGTCATACCTAGGTCATGCAATCAACTCTGTTGTTGGACAGGACAATTCTTCACTTTGGTGTACAATGTACTTCCTCCATAGGGATGAGCTTGTAACCCCGTATTGACCATACAAGACATTTTTTGGTGTTAATCCTAATTTTACTGTGGATTAATATCACTTCAGCTTCATCCCCTGAGCAGCAGCACTGCCGAGCTAGAGCTTGAAAACAATGAGTAACCTCTGAAGTGGAACTCCCACTTGTCTTCCAGCAATTTGCAGCTTCCTGAAATAAGCAGAACAGCGGTCCTGAAGACATGTTTTTTCCAATTTCTCTACTAAGGAGATGGCATATCACATTACATGTTTGCTTATCAACATGATTAATATACTTGAGTGCTTCCGTATAGTTGCCAAAGGAAAAAAAAGCCTAGAATACATAGATGTAAAATGGCACAGAGAATTCATCTGGCTTCTTGTAAATAGTCACAAAATCTTTCCCATCTTAAAAATCTTGAACTACATTACAATAGCTCAAGGACAGCCTTTGTTACTTCTCCAAAGCAAGCAGCGAATAAAAGAGAAAGCAAATTACATGTGATTTGTGGAACCAAGTAAATAGCAATAATATTATTTCCCCTTTTCATTAAAATGCGAACTGGATGAATTATACAGAATAATGTGAATACACTAGAGAAGATTACTTTTAAATGCTTATCTAAAATGGATTAGGTTTAGTTGGTTTTTTTTTTTTTTTGAAAAGTGCTACTCTAACTCCAAGATGATTAGAGCAAAGTAGTAATGCCTCACACAACTAAAAACTTTAGTGAGAGACAACACTATGTATACCACAGTTCCAAATTAATCTCTTGTTCAACTAAAGGTCCTTTAATTCTTTCTTTCTAATTTAATTCTGAAATTCTATACAGCAGAGATACTTTCTTGCCTACTAGAATTCTTGCCTACTAGAAATCTGTCACCTGAGTCACTGAAGCACTTGAAGTCATTGTGAATAAAACTGTAGTCCTTCATGCTTTTGAACATTTCAGACCCTTTGCCCTCAGAGGTTTAGAAGTGTGCTTTGTACAGAGGTGGTCATATTTATGGAGGACAACATCCAGTTGACTAGGAGAAGCCCAAAAATGTACAGAAGCACAGCCAAACCAATTAGTTTTAAAATAATTATCTGGCAATATATTAATTACCCTAAAGTGTTTGATTCTTTGGAATTTTTAACTTGATACTGGTAAAGCTATTCATTCAACTTGAATATAGTGTTTCACTGTCTGTTTTATACTGTTAGAATATATGCTTTTTAACAATCAATATTAAATTCCTGATCAACTTAAATCTCAGCTGTATAATTGTTTACAGTTTCAGTCCTACGAAAATGCTCAGAAGATGGGTAAATGTTTTTATCTAAATTATGGGTAAACACTTTGATGTTAAAACATGCCACTATTTGCAAAAAAAAAATCCCAATAACCCAAGTTTCCCAATACTTGTCAGAACAGATGCTCATTCCTCTTCTCTCCTGCTTACAAGCATTTGTTTTCCCTGCTATGTTGACTGTAGTAGCCGAGACCAGTTAAGGCTTACTTAAATGGTGAAAAACTGTTAGTGAACTGTTTGTGTTTAGGCTTAATAGGCATCATTTGACTTAAACTCTGACCTTCACTTGATGACAACTAATACTCTTTTCATGCACAAAAGAGCCAGCCTTCCGCTTGCATATTTAGATATCTTAAGGTACAGCAGCTATAAACTAGTACACTGAAGAACGACACACCAGAAAAGGAGTTTAAAAGGGAAATGCTTTAAGGGAAAGCAAAGACAAACCTGTCTTTTCTTAAATGGAATGCTGGTTGGCAAGTTAGTCACAGCTGTCTGCTGTTGTGCTGTCTCGACAGAGGTTGGTTCATACTCACAAAGACTGCTCTAAACACAGGTGTCGGTCTTGGGAACAGACGCAAATATAAAAATTTCTTCAAACCAGCTGGCTATGCATGCTGGTTGGACTGCAGTTAAGGGTGCCTTAGTTGTAAATGGAGGGTGTTTCTATCTTACTGTAAGTAAACTAGTTTCTAATTTACATTGAACAAATTACAGAAAAGAAAAATACTGCAGAACATTAACGAGACGATACATTGTGATTAACATAGAACTTCACAACAACTAAAGCTTCACCCGTGGGAGACACGGCCATGTCTAAATGCATAGTCTGGTTACCTCCTTCGGAAGTCCAGCAGAGAAGATTAGTCACGTTGAACAGCTGAGATTGCTGTTGTTACAAGGCAAGCATTTGCATTCCTCTTTCCTTTTCACAGAAGATAGTGGCTGGGTGGAGTAAAGGGTAGTTATAGCACACCATTTCAGAGGGCTTCTGTCATGAAAAGTTTATGAGTTTGAATTTTTACACTAAACTTGTGCAAGTTAGTGGTAACCAAACCAAACTGTAGTACCGACCTTGGGGAGTCCCACAAAGCTTTCAGTAAAATCTTCCTGGCTAATATCCTAACAAGAAGCTGCTATTGGCAGAATCCTTTTTGTTGTTTTTTTTTAACTTTGAAACTAAGAACACATCCTGACAGTGTAATCTAGGAATTTAATTTAGAAGGCCCAGGTAAATACATTATTTTGCACAGTATCTGAGGACTATCATTGCATTTTCTCAGTCTGTGTTGCAGTAAAAAGGTGCCAGAACAGCACAAGGGTATATTGCAGCATGGACTGGTTTTCATACTTCCCGTGTTTTGTTACAGTAACATAGCTCCTTCTTAAATTCTTAAAACTAAGCTGGGGATTTCTCTACTGTGCATTGCTCAGGGGAGAGATCCATCCTTGGCAGAAGACTGCTCCTCATCTACCACCAATCCACACGTACCCGTACTGTAGTGTGACTATACAAGGTAGGCAACTTCAAAGTTACTACCTTTATTGCTACCTGATTTCAATTTTATAGTTGATAGGAAGGAGAAAGTCATTGCAGCGGCCAAACTGCTTTGAAACAAGCCTCCAGAGATTTACCTTTTTCCCCACTGCAACAGTACTGAAACTTCACAAGAAAATACTACTTCATTTGGGCCCTCAGTCAAGCCTTTAGAAGACAATCAAAACCTTCTAAGATCACTTTGCTCAGATCATTGCTGCATTTAGATGAAGAGGTGACTAAGTTGTATCATGAACTTGCTTTGTTCACAACTTCTGTCGTCCTTCACCATGGTCAGATAAGTGGTTCTTCCTATCTTCAGGGTTTTGAACTAATGAGGGGAAAAAAAAAGTACAGAAATCTCTTTAAGAGGCTGAAGTTCTTCACATAGAAAGTTCTTCTATCTAGAAAACAACAGGAGAAATTTTATAAGGACTGTTAAAAACTGTGTAGCACAGTAAAGTTATAGATATCACACCCCCCACTAAAGAGTAGGTTCAGTGGTGCTATACAGAAAATAGGTCACACTATAAACATGAGGGAAAGTTCAAAAAACAAACAGAAATTAGCTAAGTATAGCTTGCTACAGGATGCCATGCAAAATATGATCTTAACATTTTCAGCACATGATATTTGGTTTAAAACTGGGGTTTTTTCTTTTTTACCATTTTCAATCCCTGCAAGTGCTGCTTGCTTGTCTGTTTCTGATTCAGCTTCATTCACATCTAAATTATAATCAACATCCTTGTCCTGGTTCACTGCTTCCTGTTCATCTGGAAGAAGATTAAAATGAAGTAGTTTTATGCTATACCATAAGGTCATGTGCACACAGAAAGAGTGACTGTAAACATCTTCTGCAGAATTACTTTGTTGCTGAATGAATTGCTGTTCAGAGTAGGTTTTTATATTATTTTTCCTTTGAAGTGTTATATTTCAGAGCAACTTTGGCTGTAAATCCTGTCAAAAGAACTAGATACAAAACAGAATCTTTTGGGATTTGGAAAGCATAGCTGAATCAGCCAGCACTCAGATGAACATAAAGAGCATTAAACAATTTCAGAATACATTAAAGGACAGCCTAAGGAAGAGCATTGCTGAAAACTCAACTGTGATGTTCTGATGTTGCTTTGAAATGTATTACCACCACCACCAAAACACATCTCAGCTTCCCCCCTTCTTGTTTTAGCTTGTCCAGCAAGCGGAATGCTATGACTGTAGCGTAAAGTGTTTTATGATGTGCTAAGCTGTCACAAAAGTACTTTTCTCCTAGAAGAGATTTTCTTCACCCAGTCATTAACTCCTCTCAAGCAACATTTATTGACTATCATAAGATTTCGTTAGATAGAGGACTTGGACATGAATGGAAACATTTCTGATTGCCAAACTACTATTCCTATTTTTCAAATAATCAACCAGAAAAAAACGTAACAGCAGAGAGTTGTAAGCAAACCCCACTTAAGACAGATCACAGCCTCTGTTCTGAACATTCTTAAGACAAGCCTTCCAGTTAGTAAGTGGCTAAGAAACAGGCTTGAAAACTGTAAGCCTTACGTCATTCATGTTCAGACCACCACATCAAATAGATTTTTATAGTTATAGACCTAAAGGTCTGAAAATTTCAGAAGCAGCTTCTCTTGAAAAAGAGAATGCCCAGAGAATACTGAAGAAGTCTTTCTGCTTTAAGCTCCTCTGGCTACAAGGAACCTGCGCAGTAAAAGTGAACAGTAAAGCCTGAAGAACATCCTCCTAATCTTTTTAGCTCACAGAAGTGCAGACCTTCGGCCTTTCATGAGCTGCATGACAGAGATTTTCCTTGCACTAATTGTGGGAGGATTTTTTAAAATCTAATCTGCTATTTTTTTTCTGTTAAAATGAAAGCAGTTTAGGTAACTTGTAATTACATCTCTTTGGGGTATAGCCTGCTCTGGCCAGCATCTTTTTGGACCCATTGGAAAAATACTGCTTTCACAATGCAGAGGAGATTATTTATCCCTGCCAAGTTAGCAACAATGTTAACATTGATAACTTACAATTCTAAGGATGTGTTTACTAGAAAAGCATAAACAGCATTTTTTTGTGGGCATCAATTCCTGCTCTGACCACCATAAGGCTTCCTTTTGATTACTTTGGGCTACTGAGACCAAATCCCTCAAGACAGAGGAATGTCTAGACATTGGTCAGGTTTAGACACAGGATGAATACCCTGCTGCTTGGTGCTGTTGAGATGTGTAGTTCAGGGTCACTTGATAGATGCCAGAAACTGGCACCTCTACAATATCTGATCCATGTTTTTGAAGACTCGCAATAATAAACTTCAGACACCTGAAGTCTGAGTTATGCATTTTACTCATGGTAGCTTATTTTGAAACAGGAATAGCTAGTATTTATACTATATTTATGTAAAAAGACTAACTACAAAACATCCATGCATAAGTAACTCTACTCATCAGTGCTTTGCATGGTTAACATCTCATCCTTTTTAGATGCATCATACTCTTTTAAAGCCCCAATACCAAAAAGTTTTGGGGCTAATTTCCCTAAATGCTTTGTAGAGCTAATAGAGAGACAGTAGGGCTGTTACGGTGATGCAGAGGAACCCAGCCTGGCAGCTTCATGTTGCACAATCAGAAGCCTCCATCTTTACTCATGGACTGCAGGTGATTGCTGGGGACTGACATCTGCCACGTCACACTGACCTTTATGAAAACTTGTACTAAGTCTGGCCAGCTTCCACCACTGTTGCAGAAATCATGCCCTATTCCACACTTTGATTTCTTTACTTTTCATTTTGTTACTGTTTTTAACAATACATGACAGGCTACAAACCAGCCTTTCCAGGGGTCAAGTCATCCTGCTTAGCGTCGAAATTTAGGAGCTGTTCCCTCTCAACTTCCTCACTGGCAGCCTGCTGTGCTGCCAGCTGTAACATATCTTGCCCAGCTACGTGTTTTTCATCCTCAGGTGGATTTGGCTCCTTCTCTGATTCAGGCAGCATCTCCTTGTGACCTGCAGCAGCCTTGAGTGACTCTTGTGGTTTTTTCAACTGAATAGAAAGCTGCTCCTCTTCTGCCTTAGGCCCCTGTTTTCTGATGTCAGTTAGGCTGTCTGTTCTTTCTGAAAACAACAAAAATGATTCTGAGTGGAAAAAAACACAATGCCTTTCAGTGGTGGCACAAGTTAAAAACCTTTAATAAATAATGCCTTTATATTTGTCATTAAATTCTTGGTTTTCCTCTGAAAGAGTATCTTCCAGTCACATCAGTTCCAGAGATAAGAGAAAGACAACAATTCATATTTTTCCTACTGGGAACAGCTAAAGAAGGGAAATTTATTTACTGTCAACAGATTCATGCTTCTACATCCTTAAGATTTTGTGGTTAATAAATTACGTGTGGTTAATAAATTCGGCAAGTGAAACAGAGAAGTTTAAATAAAATTGCGGTGTCCTATATAAGCATCAGGTTTCTGTGTGTTACATCTTGTTACCAACAATAAAATTGATTTGGTGTTCAAAAGTAGCTCAGGACAAAGCATCACATAGGCAGATTTGCAAGTATCCAAGTCTGTTCTTATTTTTAAACATGAAGAGGGAAGTGCAGGAGTGCTATAATTTTTAGTTGACATTAACATATCTCTTTCTTCCCCATGTATCTGCATTTTTAATATTAAAAAAAAATTCCCAAATAAACTATATGTAGACATTGTCTTCAATTGCTAGCTCTCTGAAATGAGAGTTGCATGCTCACAAGATTGTAATTTAAGACATCATGTAAGAATAATTAAATTTAAGAACTGAATGTCTATCACACACACCACTATGCAAGATGGACACACAAGGGTACATTCATTCAAATTAATACTTTCTGAAGTTTAGTGCCAAAAGGAACCATTAGGTTAACTAACATAAACCCATATATCATTTCCCTTACTTGCAATTTGCTCAAAGACAACACATGGGAAGTATGAATGTGTGTTTCTTGTAAGCCTAACTTTAAGCTATTCCACAGGGAGGAGAGGTACCAGGCTGAATATGTCAAACTTATTCAGAAAGCAAGTTTTAAGTATGCTTGAAAATTATTCCTTCCAAAAGTTCGATATTTTCTTCATATTAAATGAAGAACATGACTTCAGAACTGTAAATACTTCTATTTTCTTATGTGCAACATGCCAACTACAACAAAACTGAACCAACAGAAATCCTAGCAAGTTTTCTTTCAGCTGGAAATTTGATTGATGTTCAGACTTTTGGTGTCACTTTTTTATCTTAATCTTGTGTATAAAAATGTTTCTAAGTGTTCAATTAAATTACAACCATTCTTAACCAGTTGTTAGTGAGACAGGGATTTCCATCTCACCTTTAGCCTGCATCAGGTCTGTCTTTCTTACTGTAGGTACTGCTTTAGGAACATCCTCATTGGTTTTCTGCTGTTCCAAGTCAGCCTGCTTGAACTCTGTTTGCTTCAAGGCTGGCAGTTGAGTGTCGACCTATAAAGTGAATGTATGCAGATAAGCACTGGTCTATATAACTACACCTGGATTTGGAAAGGGAAGTAGAATTTAGGTAAGAATTCAGTATGGGAAAATATCCTAACACACTTGGAAATATTTGGACTGAAATTTTTATTGGTGATGGAAGTACCATACAATTCTGAATATGCAGAAATGTTTCTATGTAACAGCATGGCACATCAGGAGAATTTTAACATACCTTATTTAACTGCAGCTAATGACAAGATTACTGGTCTTGGTTATTCTCGGAGTGTCACGGAACAGTAACACCACACATTTATCCACTGTTGCTCTGCTACCGTGTCAGGGTCAGCGGAGCAAATGAACAGATGCCATTAACTATTAATAGTCTACAGGGCAGGAAAACTGAGTTTGGTCATCATTACACTTCAACTAATAAGGCTTGTATGGGACTGGTCTGTAACTATGTTAAATGCAGGATTAAGAAAAGAAAAACATAAATGAACCAACTAGACAATAACACCTGTTTAACATGACAGAGCTTGCTTAAGAATGTATTAAATTCTGGTGCTAGACTGCTGTAAGCATCTTACCCACTTAGATATTAAGCCCAAGATGTACACCGTCTTGAAGATCTTCCAAACTGGCAATTAAAATTCTATGTATGACTTTCACTTACATTGGCATTGGCTCCCTCACGTGGCCATGGCCTCCATGTATGCTAGTGTTGGCATGTTTGCCTGCCTGAGGCCCCTTCCATCTCCTCCCCATCTCTGGATCTAGTGGTTGGTAGTCCTGTGCTTGGTGCTGTCTCCTTCAGTGAATCCCCTCATCTATAGCATGGGGAACAGGGAGCTCAGGAATGCCATGTCACCACCTCTCCATAAATGACCCCCAGACTATGTGAATTAAGTATCTGGGGGTGTACGTTTGTGTTAGACCTTTTGAGAGAGACAGAACTCAACTTATGATTCACCATTAGTTTCAGGTGAAAATGAAAGATGGTCAGTGAACTGAGGGATGTACCCAGGGGCTTTCAGACATTAAGAACACCCATCCTCTAGAAGGGGAAGCTGGAGCTGCCTATAGAGAATGGTGATTCTCCAGATACAGCAAGTTTCTGGGGTTGAGTGGAGGTAGAAGAGGTTTGAAAAGATGGGGTGGCCATGCTTCACCTAACATAGCCCCATGGCTCATACGGTACCCCTTGTGGCAGCCAGGCTCTTCTCTTTATGATCATAGCTCAAGCAGTCAAGACCCTGCCTGCCCTGATATACAGAGTTACTCTTTTCCCAGCATCATCTTAGAAACACTTTATGGGGGTGCAAAGCCAGGGCTAGAGGGGAAGGAGCAGAGCTGAGCTGTTTGCAGAGGAATTTATGAGAACGATCAAAGAGAAAGACTTGAGAGGAAAAAGAAGAAAAAAAGAAAACAAGAAGTTAAGCTCTGATACGAGGCTTTCTTGGGATTACCTGCCTGGCAGCCCTGCATCAGTGACTTCAGGAGGACAAAGAAGCTACAGCTGATTGCTCCAAACAAATGTCTGTTTACTTCCATGGTCATTGGAAACCGGAGAGCTCTCCCAGTCATCATCAGCTTGCTGCATTACCATCATTGCTCTCTACAGCTACCCCAAAGGAGGTAGTGGTATTGAGGTGGGGGCCAGCTGCTTCTCCCAGGTAACAAGAGACAGGAGAATGGGAAATGGCCCCAAGCTACACCAGAAGAGGTTTAGATTGGATATTAGGATTTTTTTTTTCACTAAAAGAGTGGTCAGGCATTGGAACAGGTTGTCCAAGTGGAGGAATCGCCAGTCCTGGAAGTTTTCAAAAGGTGTGCCACAAAAATTTGCCACTTGCAGACATGGCCGAGTGGTGAACACAGCGGTGCTGGGTTAATGGTTGGACGTGATGACCTTAGAGGTCTTTTCTGACCTTAATGATGTTATGAATTCTGTAACTGGCAGAGAGGTATGCCAATTGAATTCATGCAAACACTGAACATGAAATATGCATGGAGCCCATTTTGTTCTATACCAGTTTTGGTGAAAAAAACCCGGAGTGTTACAAAACCATTTGTTCTATGGGGTTTTTTTGTTGCATTTTTATTTTTGTTTCATTTACAAAAAAAAAAGCAAAATATGCAGAGAAAGAACAAGCATATGCATATTTAGAGATATAAACCTCTTTATATCTGGTACCATATAAATGAATGGGCAATCTTATGATATAGGAAGTCTCACAACTGACAGGATTGTTTTCTGTTACCAATTGTCATTAAGACTGTAGCTTCCCATTTATCTAAGGAGGGCAGTAAAACACTATGTTGTCAAATGTTCATTTACTCATTTGGAAAAATGACTGCAGAAAGAAGTAGCTACATCACCAAGAAGGCAGAGTTGTAGCACGATTACTTGGCTGTTTTGAAAAGCATTTCATTTCCATCAAAGACAGGCAGAACTAGACCTTTTCGTATATCTTGATATTGAGTATCATTCCTAAATTACAGAGCTCTAAGTAAAGCTGTTTAGTTATTAACCAACCAACACTCCATTTTCTTTTTAAGTCAGACTTTTCTGCTACATGAGCACATATATTACAAACAGGAATTATTCCATCTTAAAACACTGGATAAAAACATACACAGACTTTGTCAGGGTTATCTTGCACTAACTATAACTAAGTATGCTTTTATAAAAGCAAGAAGATTAAATTCTTGGGCAAGCAAACAACTGAGAAAGTTACAGCTTGGCCAAAGAAACTCTCCACAGATACTAAGGAATACAAGCAGCCAGAAATTATTTAGGAATATAAATAAATATATAGTATCAGTTAGCTCATCTGAGATCATCTCATTTACATATAAAAAGGAGAAGACAAAACCTGCCCTGCCTTACAGACAATCTGCTTTGAGTAAAAATTGCCTCCAGCTATGCACTTTATTGCAGGAGACTGAAATTGTCCTGCAGAGGGGCTTCAATCAAACTTCTCAGGTTCCTCTCCTAAGATGATCATCTTCCAAATTGGAAATGTTAAAAGAAAAACAAAAATGCAACAAACACACAAACAAATAAACAAAGAAAAGGAATCTAGTGCAAGTAATTGTAATTAAAATCTGCTGCAAAGCCACACTAAAAGTTACGTTGATCACCTCTATATTAGGGTCTTCCCTAGATCAAATTTCTTAAACAAGATGCATTTGGCAAACTAATGTATCATCTCCAAATGATGCGGATTTTATGTACTTACAATGATATCTTTATTATTGTTACTTTTTATCTACTTATTTGATACTGTTGATAAAAACTATTGACAAGAGCTGTAACTTTTATTTTAAGGCATAACTGGATAGCACTTCTGGTTTCTAATGCTTCATTCACATTGCAGCTCTCACACAGTGCACGTTCCCAGGATAAAAGGTCACACACTTCAGTGGTTCTGTCTTCCCTTTTTTACATAAAGGACTGGACACAGACTGAAACCATTACCTATGGGAATCTCTACGCAGAGGTTTTAGCCATTTTCTCACATCCTTTTTCAGCTCTTTGTAAAACCAAGATTCATTCCTCAATGCTTTACCCTTTCCACTTCTAAAGTCATCAAATTTAGCCTTTTCCTAGACAAAGAGGAAAGGCTATATTCCACCAAATCCCCACTGCCTTTGTAATGAGAGTTGGCCACCCACATAGAGGAAAAGGCCCCACTGCAGTCACATGTAAAAAGTCTAACTTCTGAAACCTCTGTTTCTTCAGTAAGCCTGAAGAAAGGGCTATTTTGGTACAGAAATGAATTGGGTGCTTTCTCATCCAAGAGCTTGATTGCATCTTTCCAGGGCCATCCATATCAAGCTTAACCAGTCAAATCCTATCCCTGACCAAATCCCACATCAATGAAGAAGCATCAATAAATCACATGCCAAGACAACAGGATGAACTGAAATTTCCTTTTCTTGGGATTTTCTCCCACCCTCTGCACCCCAGGAGAAACAGCCAGCTGACACGCAGCCACCCTATTTGCCAAGCCTGCCCTACCCCAGTGAGCCTTCAATAGGTACAATGAATTTGTGGTTCTTTGGCTCAGAATATCCAGCAGCAAACAGTGAAGACATTTGATTATCCCTTAATTCCTACATTAAAATGCTGACATAAAGGATTTCTGTGAAAATTCATAGCTGATGAACCTTGGGCTACAATATTCAGGGCGTGCTGCTTCCCTGAAGTGATTCACAATTTATCCTCACCTTTAACACACAAAGCAACCAAGTACTTTAACAAAGTCAAAAGGTGCTGTTACCAAAGTTCAGTCATGTAAATATTCCTTAATGGACCGCACACACACTCCCAGCATGACCTCTCAAATTCTGCCCATCTCAGAGACACGGTGATTTGGAGTCTCCTGCAGGACGTCTCCTTGTTCTGTCCTTGAAATTGCTCCATTTCCCATTTGACACATTCTGTGCTTTAATTAATGTCTCCCCTGATGGGGAAGAGGTTTAGCATTTTTGCCAGGAATTCAGGAGGCGAACGGGAACTTCCTCAGTCTCTGCTTTCAGATAGTTGTTTATTAAGTCTTATCAGAGAAAGAGAGTCACTTGTGTGGCTCAGACATAGCCCAGGGCAGAGAATGCAGGAGAAGTCCGCATTATCAAGGTTAGACAGTCTTTTTAAAGGTAAATTGTCCAATTAAAATGTAAAACGAAAGATATTTTCCCTTTT
Source organism: Struthidea cinerea (assembly GCA_013397865.1). Classification (NCBI taxonomy): domain Eukaryota; kingdom Metazoa; phylum Chordata; class Aves; order Passeriformes; family Corcoracidae; genus Struthidea; species Struthidea cinerea. The sequence goes on along the minus strand of VZTI01001080.1, from coordinate 90,686 downwards.
CCACCAATGTTCAGTAAATCCCTTTGGCACATACACAGGAACTGCGGAACTTTTTATCCAATCACCTTAAACTACTTCTGTTGCAGAATATGGAATACCAGAAGAAGGAACAAGAAGCCTAGAGAACAGCAACAATCCTCCATTTTGAAGTTTCTTACTTTTTATCTATTTACTATATTAACAAACCCAAAGACCCTAAATTTTCACCTTGTGATAATCTTACATAACATTCTATCATCTAGTTCACACCAGTGTAGATTCCAACTCTTCCCAAAGGGTAGGTAATTTTCTCCGTGGGCGAAGGTCAAAGACAGTGTTGTTCAGGGGGGTAGAATCCTTCAAAACAGGCAGAGAGATACTCTCTGCATTCTGGATTCCAACACCATAGATCAGAAACACTCAACAAATGCTGAAGTAATGGAAAATTAACGAGATGGGCTAATGCTAGTAGATAGATCAGAAACACTCAACAAATGCTGAAGTAATGGAAAATTAACGAGATGGGCTAATGCTAGTAGAAGATAGCAGAAAGGTGAAGAAACACTTAAGAACTACACAGAAAAGCATTTTCAAGAAATTATCCAAACCATACCTGGCTATCTTCTGTGAAGTCTTTGTTTTCTTTGATTTGTGGTACATCACTACTCTTTTTTGTAAGCTCATCTATCCTTTCTTCACATTGTTCTTTTAATTCTTTCATCTGGTTGATGCACTGTGACCTGAAAAAACATGAGAAAGACCGTTAACTCTCATCCACACTCTTCCAAAATGTACTTTTGCAAAATTACCAAGTCTTTTTTTCATATATTTATTTTTTTTCTTTACAGTTTTTTTATTTCCTTAATTCTACCACCTGGACTTACATTTTAGAAGTCACTAGGAAAAAACGACTCATTAAACTAAGTCCTAAGGACAAATCCATAGTGCAGGCAAGTTCTATTAGAATAAATTAATTTAAAGTACTTTTGTTTGACCAGGTCAACAAGCTACATGATTTTCTTTGTGTCTTTGCTTTAACCAGTCAAGTCAAGTTAAAAACAATTTTGATCCTTGAAGCATTTCTAGTATGATTACAGAAATTCATATTTTGATTTTGGCCAGAAAGAGGAAACAGTAAAGTATCAGCTGAAAAAGAAAACAGGTATAATCTACTGTTAGCAAACTGAACACCCTTTCTCAATATTTCAGCAAAGCGCAGTGCTGCAAGATATAACAAAACATATGTTACAGAAATGGAGTTCATTAGTAGCTACTGTAAGTTCTGGAAGGAACATATTCTAAAGATGCAAGCACTGTGTATCTTTTGCATACTTTTAATAGTTACACAGCACCATTAGCACCATAACCTTTGCGACAGCAGGGGTCTTCTATCTGCATCTCTGCAGCCTGCCTTTCCCTCACAGCTCCGTAACTCCTAGGAAAGGCCTGATGTTTGCAACAGTGCTTTTCCTAAAGCTGCCAGGGCAGTGCTTTCCCCCTCTGTGGATGTATTGGAGATCCTGTGCAAAGCCCATGAGTTTTGTCAATCTCAGTTTCTCAGGGCAAGTGGCCACAGTCAGGGCAAGATCCTCCTTTCTCTTCTATTCTCTTTGTAAGTTGTTTTATAGCTTTCGGTTTACATCAGAGGAAAAATAAGGCCTAGTGAATAACAAAGGAAGATAAGCATTACCCCATAATATACATGCAGAAGCCTTAGAAACTAGTCATCATATGACTCCAAGTATGCTCTGAGCCCACTATGAACAGGAACAGCAGTTTGTTTGAGGGGATCCCAATGGGAAGAGCATCACACTAGGCAAAAATGTGATGAAAAATCACCGTCACTGTCAGTACCCACTGCCCTGGAGAGCCTGCCCAAGGAAAAGCAGGCTCTTGGCTGGGGACCACATTTGCTTTTCCCTGATGGTCTAGCAGCAAAGAAGTTTGCTGGGATTTTGAAACCTTTTCTCCTTTCTCTCTCTCCTTTGCTTTTTCCACTCAAAGGTAACTTCCAGTTTTTAAATATACGATCAGCTACAGACCTTGCAAACACATCTTTCTGCGTTCAAAATCTTTTTCAGCAACCTTTGTAAAACAGCATGGTCAACATACTGCAAGTTTCTCCTCCCCCTCACTAAGGATAAGAAGGCGGGTAAATTTCCCCCGATTCTGGCTCTGACCAGTGTAACTACGAGTGTCAGTACCTTCAGTGCAACAGCAGCTGGTTCGGACGGGCATGTTGCCAAGCTGCAAATAAGCTACTACATAATCCAAAGGAGTTTTTGGGGTACGTGCACTCTACCACAGCAAGTAACTAATTTTTATTGCACTTCCACCTGTCTCCACCCCTACTTTTCAAAAGCAAAAAAATCCTTTCTGTAGTTCACACCCAGAAAGGAAGAACAGTAGCAGACAGATATGCTATGAACTGACAAATTAATTACCTTTATTACAGCTTCTTGTTGACTAGACGTTATTCTAAAGCTTGATTTGATAATGCTAATACATGGAAGAGCCACCAAAATAAGCAGTGCTTCAAATTGGTGAACATCAGAGACAGTAAAACAGCATAGGCTGTTATTATTCTAAAGCCTGATTTGATAATGCTAATACATGGAAGAGCCACCAAAATAAGCAGTGCTTCAAATTGGTGAACATCAGAGACAGTAAAACAGCATAGGCTGTTATTATTCTAAAGCCTGATTTGATAATGCTAATACATGGAAGAGCCACCAAAATAAGCAGTGCTTCAAATTGGTGAACATCAGAGACAGTAAAACAGCATAGGCTTGAGTTATGCACACATTCAGTATTTTCTAGGAAATAAAAGGACATATTGATTGTCTGCATCTCAGTTTGCAAGCTTGAGAAAGATGCAGTACACAAACAACCTGAAGTCAGAAACAGAGCATTTGTGAAAGGTTGCACTTTCATCTCACATTGCACATGAAAATAAAGTTCATTTAACATTTGTGACAAATCCTCACCATTTAGAATTTATTATCTGTAACAGAATTCCCTTCTTTTAAAGGAGATTTGAATACTCTACTCATGCATACAAGAACTTCTGGAGTACACGGACAGCATTAGTGTCTCCACCTCATCCCATCACCAGGACATTTCAAATGTGCAAACCTAATGCTCTTAAATTCAGTGTCTGTGGCATGTTTTCTCTTTCACTACATAGTTAATTCTGTGACACAGAGCTCACCTTTGTGCACACACAAAGGAGCTCAAATAATACCCTCCACAGCTGCTCCCAGGCCCATCAAAGGAGCTGGTGGATCATCTCCATGAGCCTAAAAGAGCACAGAGGCACAAGGTGGAGAAGAGCCCTAACTACAAACTCAGAAGGAAGGACAGCCTATCTAGACCACCCCCACAGCATGTTTTGCACTAGCAGACACTCACTCTCAGGGGAGAGGGATGAGGCTATCGGTGTTGTCTGTGCTCATGCTTCGTGTCTTCTGTGTTAACCTGCATACCTGACTGCCTACAGATGTGTCCTGCACAGGAACAGATGCGCCGCCTCCCCTCTCCTGGGCTGCTGGATTTGCCAATCCCCAGCATAAGAAACAGTATCTTTGTTCTCCAGGAGCATCTATCATCTCCTCCTTTCAACCCTACCAAAAAAGATTACTCCTGTGCTCACGCTTGCACTTCTCAGGTCTGCAAACATCAAACTAATTATCAGACCTTTTACACGTAGCAAGATTTCTACAGAAGCAGTTATGTAACAACCAAAAGTCTTGGGAATAAAAATGTGTTTGAATATTGGAATGTATTCAATAATGATTTCAAAATATCAGTCCAGAGGCTTCTGTTTCACTCTGGCTGCTGCAGGAGAGAAGGGTCGGTGTGCCAGTGAACCTTTGCTGAAGAAGCTCTAACCATGACCAGACAGCACTGGGCACAATGTTCACCAAAGGTATGTTGTGAAGTGGACTGCTGAGGAATGCACACTCCTTTGGCACACAACACCAGTAAGGTCAGATAGCTCCTGCTGGCTTCTGCACCGAAAACACTAAGCTTGCTCAAAAAAATGCTAAGATGAAACTTCAAGACTTGGGTACAAGAAGAAACAATGATTTTTTTTTTTCCTAAGTTCACAGATTTTGTTCTTATGCATTCCATATGCGCAACTGCTTTTACCACTGTCTTCTACAGAGTCGTAACTGAATGTTTAAATGGAGCAATTTACAACGTGCCATTTAAAAAAGACATTTGACTTCCGTCATCTTTCTATAACACTTTCAATTATACAAATAATATGGTCTCTCAATTTTTGCACTGGGCATAGTGTACTTGCTACCTAAGGTGCAAAACCTTTATCCATGCAAATCCAGGTAAAACGAAGAAGCACATAATCAGGTCTAATGCCCCTCCTGGTAAGGCAGATGAACAGAGAGGTAACACAGTGGCTTATTCCTAATGTGGAAGGAAGGAAGGAAAACTGATTAAAAATAATACTTGGAGTCTTTCTAATAATTCTTATTTTTCGAGGCCCACAATCACATTGGGAAAAGGTTGTTTGTAAGCATTTCAAGTGACAGTATTGAGTGACCATATAACAAAGAGGAACCTATGTAGCCACATACCATCAAATATCTATTTCTGCAATTACCAGAACACTACAACAGAGAAATATTAACTTTCCAACATCCTCCCTAAAGGTGCACAACAAGCAACATTTTAAAAACACATTTATACGTGTTCCTTCTAGAACTGTGTGAATGCTGCACAGTACCCACGCTATAAATTATGTCATGAAAATCTGAGTGCAAAGTTTGTTTTCCTCACTTGCACTCTTAGGAAAAGAGTCAATAAATAGAAAATGAACATTTAAATATTATACAGCAAAGCTAGTGAAGATAACATAGCTCCTTGGCTGAGATAACTGCCTTTATAGAGTCTCATGGAGGCTCTGCAGGAAATGGTACAGCTGCCTCAGGACCAGCTGAAGGCAGGTCAGCTGAGTCCCTGTTCAGCTACAACATGGCTGATTTATCATGCCTCTACACTTACCCTGATAACAGCAAACCCACCTTTACCACTGTATCATGCTTAGCTCTTCACCTTGAGCCAGCCCAGACCTTGGAGTATGCTGTCTGAATACAACCTTCCTTTGTTAAATGAAGAGGGATTCTTTATGGTACACTACCACAAACAGGGGTGCTCTGTCAGTGATTTCCTCAACAGAGCCATGCTTGTAAACACTTCACCAGACATGGGTGATAAACCTCCAAATTTTCAGAAGCCAGACTCACTACATTTGCCTGTATTATTTCCATGCATGTGTATATCAAGCCAGTGCTTCATGGGTGTACCTCTCACGTGGAGCACAACTGTCCAGCACACAGATATATTGGTGCTATATCCAGATCTATTTGCTCCTGCTGATCTTAGACTCAAAAGGAAGACACTGGCAAACAGATTCACTGACTAGCACAGCACTATCAACAGAGGTCCATGAGTCTCAGGTCTATCATTTAACTAAACAGCAAACAGATGGTGCTTAACAACCATGGTACACAACAAACACAGAGTGCGAAAAAGCCCCTTAACAGACACATTAGCAACACAGCTTATTGAAAGGCAGGTACAAACTAAAGTTTCCAACTTCCTTCTACTTTTCTGTTAGAAGTCTTAAATTACAGCTCCACTAATATAATCCATCTTATTTACATGAGTAACAATTAAAAAAAAAAAAAAGGTCACAACAAATTGGTAATCAGTAAGTATTACAGAAGCACTAACATTAATCCTTAATTCTAAGGAGGTGGAAAAACAGAAGAAAATACTTTAAGTTTAGCCTGCAGAATTCAAGTTCTTTGAGTGTCATGGTCAACTTTTAGTCATAATTTTTACAAAACCTGGCTAAACAATGGCTGCTGAAAAAATACCTATCACTACAACAATTACATTCTTGATGGAACACCATTATGAGAACATGCAAACAGCAAATTCTATTGCTTTTTTATATCTATGCACAAGGGGGAAGATACTATAGGATGTGAAGGCAGGTGGAGGAAACAAGAATATTATTGAGCAGAAAGGACTGAGGAGAAATTCCTAGAAATACCAGAAATGTGTATTTAGTGTAAGGATACGGATAAGTACTTTTGTTCAGCTATCCATGCTTTACAATTCAGTGGGAAATCTCAAGAAAAAGCCATGACTAGGCATGTCATGTAAAGCAGAACACATGGGTCTGATAGTACCAGAAATTCCCAAGACCTCTGGCAACTTGATAAGGTACAGCTTCTCATCAGGTGCTCCCCTATCTTAATAGAGTTCACAGTTTAGCCTCTTCATGTTTCAATTTTCCCCCACAATTCTTAAGTGATAATATTGCTACCTTAATCCTCCTGCAACACAAGGAACATCAACAAGTGTGTGGACACAGAGATGAAAAACACTGCAAAGTTTATGCTCTTCCCCAAAATCAACTGTGAGCAGTGATCGATCTTAGAAGACGTGTCAGATGTTACTTTCTCCTTAATAACATATTTTAACTAACAGTACTATAGCTAACACAAGAGTACTCTGGGTTATAACCAAGTCACCCACAATTTGGGAAGTCATCTTTCCTAAAGAACATACTTACAGGTCATATGAGAACTTCCTCTGAAGGTTAGTCTGGTTCTTCTGAAACCAGTAAACATCCACCTGTAGCTTTCCATATTCTGTCTGTAACTCTTTCAAGTGTTCTGATCAAAACAGGATTAAAATACATATTAAAATACACATACACCTACGTATTCTACAACAGAAATATCAAACAACAAATCTATAGTAAGCATGCTAAATTAATCCATCTGTCATGCAAACTACACATCATACACAAATGCATAGGTAATTGCTGAATTTATTCAACAAGAGTGCACAGGATCTGGTAAGAATAACCTTTCAGCACAATATATTAGCAAAAACAGTACAACGTATATTTTTACCTACTTTTCCTCTTAAGGAATACATAGAACTGATTTGCAAACCCTGTTAGGTTGCAGTCTGTAAGTCTATGAAATCCAAATCAGAACACAGTATGAAACAGCATTCTCATTTATTAGCCATATAAAGACAAGCTTGCAATGCTTCCCTGAATAACATGCAATTTATAGCCATGTTCCTCAGCAACAGAGGCATCTATGATTTAGAGTTTTCTTCCTGATAGAAAGCTTTGTGAGACGGTAGCAGAAGGCAACACCACAACATACTTACTTGTTTATAGGTCTCATTCACAAGAACCTCCAGAGGAATAGATTGCTAACAACAATTTTTGAAGCACCACCATGAACAGAAATGAATTAGACTGAGTTTTCTTATTTAATAAAGGATTTGTGAATTCCTCTGGTGCTAAAATGCATGACCCCACACCTCAGGGAAGAATGCAAGAATATGTTGCCAAGTAGAATGAAGAATAAATACATTAACTTACTTCTATTCTGTATTACATCAAAAGAGTCAGGAGTACTACATCAAGCACTACAAGGACTGTTGAGGCAGATTAGTCTGACACTTAGCTGGAGCTATGCAGATGAAGTATCTAGGTCATGGCAGCTCCTGCACCACCCCCAGGACTTGAAGAAATGCAGCACTCTCAAAAGAAACATGCAAGTCTTAAGAACAGGGGGCCTAAAAAACAATAAGAGAGATTCACAGGGGTACTACAACGTACCTCGTAGACTCTGAATCAATCGATCATTTACTGTGATGTTACTCATCAACATTGCCTGAAAGAAGCAGAACAAAACACAGTGTTTTAATTGCAAAGGACCTGTATTACCACTACAAACAACATCCACCAAAACACTTGTAACAAGATCTATTTTTTGTGTCACAGTTGTTAGTTTGTGAGTCACAGTTGAGCAAAAACTTTTAGCTGCTTCAGAGATCTACAATTGCAAAAAACAAGTATTCATTTTAACTCAGATTCTCCAGTAAAGGGGAGTGGGGGAAGATATCACTGCACAAATAAAAAGAGGAAGAATTTAAAGAAATCTAAAGATACTAAAATTGCTTGTCACTTTATTCTAGTTTAATATCGCAATTGGAGTCACAGTCAGACTTACTGTATTTATCTCCTGAAGGAAGAATACAACATATCACAGCTCACTATCAATTACCCTCTCGCTCAGGAATCAATACACTGGCATTCAGGCATGCAAAGATGAGCTAAGAAAGTATTAATCATTCAGCATAAAGCAACTCCATGAAAGCAATGTGAAGCCTTTGCATTGAATCCCTTTTCTACCTATCTTCTTGATTGCTTTCATGTTGGAGCAGCCGTCTTCCACTCCCTCACTTTGTTCTCCCTCTTATTCTGAAGAGGTAGTTAACATACAAACATTTTTGGTCTATTCTTCCGTCAATCTCCGTCTACCATTTCATACACACACATGCCCCAAGACATCTGAAAACTGAATCAAGTCAAGCCTAAGTGAAATTATTCCTGTGAGCCAGATGTCAGGATAACTCAGATTCATATTCAACATTTAGCAAGTCTGATGCAGAAGAGTTCTTAAGAATACAAAAAAGAGATCCACCAGCTCTTCAGAACCAATCGATTCCAGTCTTAGGAAGGTATTTCTTAGGCTTCATTGCCAGTTCCGCTATTATCCTTGTCCTGGGAAACGTCAATGTTCTTCAAGGAGCCCAGATGAGAATACATCAACTCACCTGTTTCCCAAAGTTTCTGCTCTAGTATTGATGTGTGTGTATGTCCACGCCTGAAAAGAAATAACAGCATCCATTCTGTCTGCCCAAGTCACCCTGAAACACTGACAACATTGTCAGTGCCTTTATTCACAAAGGCTACAGTAATAAAAGCCAGTTGATTAGGTGAAGAGCAGTGTTAAATAAACCTGAGTGGCTAGCACCCACCAGAGCAGTAGCTTTGTCTTTGGTTGACCCTCTAAAGAGTCCCACTTCACAGAGGCAGTCATTCAGCTGTTGCTAAGTATTTCTACACCATACTATATGTACAGCTGTTCTGTGAACACCACCGTGAAACCTCAAGGAAAAACGTCTTGCTCCTTTGTTAAAAAGCATACAGAAAATCAAAAAACAATAAAAACATACATGTAGGATTGTTTAATATATATCCCTCTCCTTTCTCATAGGACAGGTAAATGAAAAGTAAATTTGTTTTCACTGGTTTATTGGGGAAAGGAAGTAAATGTTTCAGTGGAAATTCCAAGTTTTGTTAATGTGTGGACGATATAGTCAGGTTGTTCCAGATTATCACCTTCAGGATAATACAGCATTGGTCATTATCAGAAACTGTCAATGGACTAGAAAAATCAGTATGATAGAGCAATTTTATGTTCTTACAGTTTCTTCTGGGGCGTTGTTGGTTTTGGTTCTTTCTATTGTGGGGGGAGGAGGGTTTGGTTGTGGGTTTTTTTTCCCTTAAAATGAAATTTCTAAATGCCAGGATCACTTATGTGGCAGAACAACATACAAGTGTTACATGTTTTGTACATTAGGACAATAATAACTGTGATTAGCTGAAGTGAAAAAAATTATTTTCCACGTTAAAAAAAGTCTCTTTGAATCACAACAGGGGAAAAAAAGAACTGTGCCTTGGTCTTTCTGGATGCATATAAAACTTTATTTTGGCAGTACCATACCTGCTTTCTTGAATATGTGGGCAAAAGTCCAGGAAAAAACCTGTGAAAATCTAGTTAGCTGTTTAACTTGAGCAGGAAATACTGTTTAATAATTTACAGGACAGTACTGGAACTGCCAGCTTCCAGTCTGACTATGTCAATAACATCAGGCTTCCCATTCTTCCTCCTGTGATTCAAATGTTAACTAATTATCACCTTGTGGCTGTAAATTAAGCAAACATACTTTAGGGGTTTTATGCAGGTCAAGAATGCAAACTGCTGGGAAGCACTCAGCAGACACATGCCAATACTCAGTTCTAGAAAGAAACTTCCATTTTAAACTTCAATCAGCCCATGAAACAATAGCTATAATCCCCAGGAGCAAAAAATCCAGCTCTATCACCACATCAAAATCTGATGTTCTGTGACAGAGTAACTCGGTAACATAGAACCAGCTTGTTGTATTTGTAAACATATTTGCACAAGAGTCCTTATGACTATCAAAGAGGAAAAAAATCAGCCTTTTGATTGAAGACAATGCTGTGGACAGCTGGTCTTCAGAAACCAAAACTCAAAAATCACACTTCCGCCAGCAGTGAGGGGAAAAAACTTGCTCCAGCTCTACAGCAAATTTTTTAATGACAGCTGCCAAAGATTCACCACAGAACATGCCTGCGTAAGTCTTACTCCACTTAAGAAAGACAAAGCGAAAGCTACTGTTTCAAAACAAAAAAAACATAACACAGAAATACACATGAGGAAGCTTTGAGATAAATTATTTGAAGTCTTTGTTTTAAGCACATACTTTGAACTATGTAAATGCACTTGATCTGCATAACACCCAACAGTATTCTCCATACACATATTCCTTGGAGGAAATACTACACTAACTCCTCCAGCATTTGCTACTATCAAGAATCAAGCTAACCCAAGCACACTGAACTGACATGGATGCTTTCTAACACTGACTGTATGTGGTGCATATAAAAGCATAAAGAGATATTGCAACAGAAAAAAGAAAGCAAAGAATTTTATGAGTGTAAACACTAAAACTTAAGAAAAAAGAGGCTTTGCATTCACAAACACAGCTCAAAGGAGACAAAGATAAGCCACAGGATCAGTAACTCAGCTGGTAAGAACAAAACCAACTGTGAATAAAGCAAGATGGGAAGCTAAGATTTATACATGCAGAAACAACCATTTATAATTAATCAAGGAAAAGCAGGGCACTTATTTCATTATTAACTCAAACTGATTTAAGTCCTTACAGCAAAGAAAAAGAATGGTTCTGTCTTGCACACTCCCATGGCTCCCCACCACTATGCTGGCATTAGCATGAGAATAATGCTGGCAACACAGTGATGTTTTAGTTGCTGCTCAGTAGTGCTTACCCTAAGACAAGGACTTTCCCATTTCCCATGCTGTGCCAGCCAGCAGGTGCACACAAAACCACGAGAAAGCTCAGTCAGGTGTCCCAAACTGGCAAAAGGGACATTCCACACCATAGAACATCGGGATATAAAGTGTGGGAGTTTGTCAGGAGGCACCAGTCGCTGGGGGACAAGTTCGGCATCATTCAGCAGGTGCTGAGCAATTGGTTTGTGCACGTCTTGTTTCTCTTGGGTTTTATTCCTCTCTCTCTCAATTATCAAACTGTTCTTACCTCAACCCACAGAATTTTCTTCAAAAATCTAGGGGGATATGTGGGGAGTAAGTGACTACATGGTATTTTGTTGCCAGCTGGGGTTAAAACATGACAACTAGCCACAAAAAGGCTTTTTGGTTCCAGGCCAAGAGACTAACAGGTAAACTGCGTATTAGTATGTGGGGGGAAAGTCCATAAATAAAATTCCTAAGGAAATATTTCTCTTTAAGGTTGTTGTGCTGCACACTCATGTACAATTCAGTGGAGGCACATCAATTCAAATAAGCCCAACAACAAATTTGAAGCTCAAAATGGAGAAGATACTGTTCATTTAAATCTAATTCTCAATAAAACTGAATTCCATTCAGAAATTGCACTTTTCCTCAATAAACATAAAAACCCCCACCCAATCAACAAAAGAACCCCAAACAAAAACCAGCCAACCAAATGAACAACCCATGCACCCAACAAAACCCAAACCCAAAAAACCACCTCTATTTCTAAAGAGTGGTTCTCTCAAAGATCTGAGACTCAATCTTGTTTCAAAGCCTGTGGTAAAAGCAATCTAGATTCTCTGTTTTGTCACAGAGGACACAAAGACATGCACACCATGACATGGTGCAGTTCTGCCTTTAAAACCACCAAAATTGCAAAGTTAGTTTCTTAAACTCAGCACAAGAGAGTGGAATTTGACACACATGAATACAAAATTACTTTTACAGGTACAGGGCAACAGCAAGTAGATTGGAGAAAAAAGCCCTGTGACATGACAGGACTTTCACTGTACTGTTATGTTTAAATAAAGCCCAACTAATAGGCAATGTGAGCAGAACAAAATCCTATTATATGAGAATATTAATATAAAACTTCCATAGATATAGCTAATGCACCTTCTGACTTTCCGTCCATTCATTTAGCTGTGAAGAGCTAAATACATATCTTAAACTACATATACTCTAAATTCCTTCTCTCTAGTTCAGCTAGTCTCAGACCATCCATTTTTTTTCTTCCCACCATGTGAAGATATGTTTTGAACAGAAGTGATCTTTTAGACTTCTGCTGTATCAGTTATGAGTAAGCATACTGATTTCTCTTGCTAATTTAGTAATATCATGCTATGGCAAATATGGGGCATGAGGCAGTACTTCCTTACCTCAAAGCTTTTCCAAAACTAGAAGATGCAATATTGTTTGGGTTGGAAAAAAAAAAAAATCAAAAGACAAAACACATATAGCCTTCAGTGAAAAGGAAAAGGTACCTTTCTTCTCTCTCCCTGCAGACTACTATAATTCCTTCTGAGTGGAGTCGACTCTGTGCATACCAATAGGTATTTTGTGTCAGAAGATTGTGCTGGGAATTGAAATTTTCCCAGAGGGAGGGGACCAGAGAGCAGCTGTGGCCAGTGTTAAAAGATACACAGCAACAGGACAGTGACATGCTTCACATAGAACATACAAACCTTGGCCCTTCTCCTCAGTAAAACGAGATTTTGGTTGGAGATTTATGTAAATCCAAAGAAAATTACCAACTGCAAAATCGTGCTCTTGCAGTTAAGTGATATTAAATATATTGTTGTACTGTTATGGTCTTCAAAGAGACTTCTGTGGCTCTGTACATCCCAGAAGCTATGAGTCCTGAATAACAACCACAGAGAATATTTTTCTTTACAAAATTGCTTACAGATTAGAAACAGCCCTTTTGCACTCCTGAACTGCTGTTATCAAGTGTTCAAGTAAGGTTACTTGATCTCTTCATTCTATTTCTGTATGGATTTTCAGAAGCCATTTCCTAAATCTACACTATAATCCTTAAAAATTCAAGCAGGTTTTTTAAAAGCAGACTGGTGACAGTAGTGTTTTATACATACTCAGACCTTAGAAAATAACTACAGCAGCAATTTTCCAGAATTACATTGTCTTGGTGAATGGTGAGCCCACCTGGTACAACAGGCTCAGACTACCTACTTTCTACGCCCTCATACTTCAAGAAGCACAGAGACAGTTCTACTACAAAAGAAGGCAGATTTAACTCCAAGAGATTACCACACTGCTAGTAACAATGACTTTAACTGGGCAAATACCTTACTGGTGTTTTAGTTTGGTATGAAAGTAAATCAGCACTATAATTATTCTGTGTTTTATCAGCAGAGTAATAAGACACTGAGCAGAGATGAACTGCAATTATGATAGATCTCAAATGTTACTTGAGAGTTGCTTTTGGTTAGAAGACCAGATCATGTAAGTATGCCTTGTATGTAAGTTTCTTCTACAGCCAGAAGAACCATAATTTCTTCCTGAAAGAGCGGGAGGTTTGAGATGCACCAATTATTCCTACACATCTGCTGAAAGAATTTTAGTTTTTAAGAAGAGTGAGAAGAACTAAGCAAAATCTCATTTATGACTCAAAGATCTCTAATTAGTTATAGAGTTCGTAAAATACTTGTAAAATGAGTTGAGAGTCTCAGGATTTGGATCTGCATTCATTCTTCCTGACTAGGTAAATACTTGCTGCTAATCCTCACAGAGTAAATAAAGTTCAGTTCAAGGAGCAAGCATCCCAGAACCAGAAAGGGTGAATTCATTACCTGCCTCCCAGGAATCCCATATTCCACTGGAATCCATGGAGCCAACCAACAAGGTTATGTGTGTGTATACAAGACATGAACATACAAAACACACTTATACATGGGTATAGATACACACAAACAAAAAAGCACTCAGAAACAGTCTTATATTCAACATCCCTCTGTAGAACAGCCTCTGATACTAGACAGCTTCTTCAGATAAAGGTCATTAGTGAGGAGAATTAAGCTTTTCCTCTCTTCCCTGCCACCATATCAGAGGCATTCCTGAATTACAGTGGATGAATCCACGCCAACTTGGCTGATGTCTTCTTTTGACAAATGCACAACTTTCCAGCAATACCACTGTCTTACGACATGGCTGCATAATATCTCTACAAGCCATTGCAATTCCAGGTGTGAATGTGTTCACTTGTCTCCCTCACCTTTATCACTGACTCTTTCAAAAGAAAACAGCAAGATACTTCAGAAGAAAGACTTCCATTTCCAGAAGCCACTTTGAGTCCTCCCCAGACACCACATTCCACCCCAAGTCCAACAGCAGTTCTAGCTCTGTAAAATACTTTTCATCATTTCTCCTGGCATGGATGCCAGCTTTAATGAACAGTTCCTATATGTCCTCTAGACTCAAAAACACCCCAAGGAAAAGTGTATTGTGTGGTGCCACCTACCATTCGTCTGATGCCAGAAATTTGAAGCAAAAAGGTGGCACACCATGCTTGGCAGAAGCAACGCTTCATTCACTAAACTTCCTTAAAACTCCTGGATGAGGTCTTGTCACCATCTCTCAACATCTGTCCATCTTGCTAGCCTGTGCTGTGAACTCTGTGGCCAGCCCTTACGGTTTCAGTGCCTTTTAGTAACTCTGGCTATATCTATTTATGGAAAGGAAGCATAATACTGCATTACATTTGCCCTTTTCTTACCTTTGATTTTTATTTTTTTCCACTCATGCATGTGTTTTCACTCCCTATAGGACTAAAGTAGAATGCAAGAAAATGCCACAGCATTCAGCAGCAACACCCAGTAATAGGAGGCAGAAGTAACAACAAGATTGATTACTCACTTGAATCCTGTCTGAATATTCTGAGATATCTTTTTAAAAAATACATACATTAAAAAAATAAATAGACAAACTATACCTCATATTTTTAAAGTATATGCAAAGACTGAACACAAAGAGAAGAGAGACATTATCAAAGAAACATGTTTGTCTCAAATGAGGTAAAAAATAATTGGCTTATTATTTCCTTGAAGACTTGGGGTAAAGATTATTTCAAAATAAATTAATTGTATATGCCATTGATGAGCACATTCTACCTTCCATTTTTACTCAATTTTTTTTCCTCTATGTCCTTCAAAGATGAATCTGATGATATTTTGCTCATGCATCATGTTTTGACCAGCAAACCATTACCTCACAGTGAACCTGCTACCTGAAGAGCACCTATTACCATCATGAGATGTGTCTGTTCAGCCTGCTCAACATAATAGTCCTGGAAAGCTGATCTATAAATTTCAGTCAAGAGACTCTACAGGAAAAGCAATTGAATACTCTCAACTAAATGTTTCTGCTAATAGGGAGAAAAGTGATATTACTGACTAACAACTGCAATCAAAGCAGTATCAGCAACACAAGGAAAATATACAGCAAAACAGCTTGTAAGATACTACACAGCAGGAATCATACACACTGCTATTTAAGTAGCTTTTTTCACATTCTTCACAAAGGAATTCCATTCCCCAGGCAAAGTTGAATTGTCAGGAGCAGTGCTACGAAAGTCTTACCTTCTCATGTCTTCCTAATACTATTGAGTTTTAGAGGCAGAAAGCCAAGGCGCCACAAAGTTTGTAATGCATTTAAAAATAAACATCAACCACTCACACTTACAAATATATTTGGGAATATATCTCTTGGTGCGTCTTCCTCTTTTTTTTCATTTTTAAAACATTAGTATACACGAAAGAAAACCAAGGGCCAATCCAAGTATGGTAACAATGATTTATAGAGGGGGTAAGAGTTTTATTCAGAACTGCTGTTACTTGCGGCTTCTAGTATTTCAAAGTTCTACAACAAATGTTAAAACACATTCAAGGTCCATTTTCTCAATACCATACAATTATGAAACATTTTGCCACACCAACACTGACTGTACACCCATCAGCTGCAACATGTGAGCAACACTTTCTGTTGCAGAGTGTGTCTTGCTAAACCACAGTCTCACAGAACACTGTGGCTAGAAAAAGCCCTACCTTCTCTTCCTGATGTACTCTGTTGGCATTTTCCATCTGAAAGCTGTGCAAGGACTGTATTTTGTCGATCTGCTGTCGCTGCTTCTCTAGCTCTCCTTGGAATTCATTCTTTTTTTGCTCCACAGCACCCCTCTCCGCTGCTGCCCTGCGGACTTTGCCTTCCAGATCCATGACTCGACCCTGAGGAAGAGCAGATTAGCCAAAGCAAACAGAAATGCTTCCCCCCTGCCAGAATCTTGTCCAATGTATTCAACGAACAGCAAATTTCACAGCTCTAACAACGCTGATATCATGAAAGTCCTGTGTCAGCCAGGGATACTTGTCATACACACAGAGACACAAGCCTCCCTAGTTTTACGTCAATTAACAGGAGTGCATATTTTGTAGACACTGTCAAAATTTCAGTCAAAGATAAGAAAAATGAAAAGCTCAGTACTTGAGCTTAAAAAACCCCAAAATCAAAACATAAACATAAAAAATATTAGAGTCTACAATCTTTCTGAAGTACAAGATCAAGCAATTTTTTTAATTTAACCCATACAATTCTGACAGCTCTACACTTCTGTGTTGATCCTAAACTAACTCAGTGTGAAAACTCAGCTCTCAAATCAATATGATTTCCTGTAAGAGCTAGAAAAGAGTAGGGGGACGACAACATTGCCCAACTTTTACATTAACAACTCACATACGGCTATTACACAGACATGCATGAGAAAAATTCATTCACAAACAGAAAATCATCATTCTTCTTGACTGCTCAAAGACCAGCTGCAGTCAGAAGAAAATTCAACACCATCACATCCTGTACATAGAAATATAGAGACATAAGTTAAGGAATCAAGCCTGATGTTTTCACATTCTTTTCCCTTCCCCCCCCTACTTCCTTTTTGTAAGTACCAATTTACTTTTGCAGGACATTGTTTCTAAACATTTTGGGTTAAAATTGTTCTTCAGCAGCAATTAGGAATACAAAAACACACAGAGGGATGGGGATATCAAGAGAATCTACCCATATGAAAAAGACCTGGCGATTCCAGGTGGATTAAAAATTAGATATAATAAAAACTGTGCATGTTCCAAGACTCCACAAACATGGACCAAACCTTCTTACACCACAGTATGTAGCATATTATGACCCACCTACTCTGCTTCTCCGCCACAGAAAGTAAGAAACGGGAGAGGAGGCAGAGGAGAAAAAAAAAAAAGAAAAAAGACTTGCAGTTTAGCTGGAATAGCAAGGAAAAGCACTCATTCCATTTCAGTCATAGCAGCTGCACAGTCTTGCCAACAAACAAATGGCTCTACAGAGTGCATTAGAAGCCCCATCCATGTCTTCAACTATGCTTTCATTCCATTCAGAGTGCATGACTGTGCACAAGTGAAGTAATTTTCAGGCTAACTTTGGGAGAAATGTACAAGATGGTACAGTACATCAGTAATATCAGAGGACCTTGTGTCTCTAGGTTGAGACCAAGATAAACTAGGATGGTGGCATATTTCTCAGCTTCAGCTGCTTCATGGCAGTGCAGCAAAACTTCAGCAGTACTGACACAGTTACTAGCCACTGGCAGCCACCATCCTGAGGCCACTGACTAAAGGGAAAGCAATGGATGACCAGAGTCCCAGAAGTCATATGGGAAAACCAAGACACACCCCTAACCGCATGGCCAGACACAAGTGTCCTGTTTGAACAGTGCCCACTCCGAGGTGAAACAGGAGTTCAACTCCTTCAGCTGTCAACTCAGTACTAAAATTTAGCTCAGTTACAAAGAGGATACAAATTCACTAGATAAACTCGGAAGAAGCTCTCATGAGCCACATTTAATCAACATGTTGTTAAGTTTTAGGTTAGCTTGTTAAAAACAGTAACAAAAACAAAACAAAGCAAAACAACAAAAAAGAATTTTAAAAACCCAAAAAACCAAAACAACCAAACAACACAAAAAACCCCCAAACCTGTCCTGCAGATTGTCACAAACCAGAAACTTGACTCATGTACCCTACTTCAGAACAAATGCTCCAGAAAGGATTAAAACCCAAGCTCAATAGCCATAAAAAATTTAGTTATCATCAGACAAGGTAATTATTCCATGTGACTTGCATGTCCTTCTTCAGAAAGGTCACTAAGAAACACAAATTCAGATTTTTAGACACTGAACAACCTAGATTTCCTTGTACTGGGTGGGAAAGTATGCAAACAATCTTATGGGTCACATATGAAGACAAATCTAGGGATATGAGTGTGCTAGTTTTGACTGGGGTAGAGTTAATTTTCTTCATAGTGGCTGGTATGGGGCTCTGTTTTGGATTTGTGATGAACACAGGGTTCATAATACAAAGATGTTTTTGTTACTACTGAGCAGGCTTCCAAAAGCCAAGGCCTTTTCTGCTTTGTGTACTGCCATGATGGCGAGGAAATTGGGGGTGCTTGGGAGGGAACAAAAAACAGGGGATGGCATTTGTCACATGTTTAATGTGAAACAGCCCAAGACAGCTGAATGCTTTGTGTGAGCAGAAGTAACAAGTATCACATATGCAGGCATGTTCACATTTTGGGCTCCTCTCATGTACTCCCATTCTCCCAGTCTCCTACTACTGATAAGCAATGACTGTGAAATTCATGAAAGTTCCTACAACAAGCTGAAGTTCCTGACTTGCCACATGAAGGAGAGTCATCCTTCTTGTGAACTACGTTTATTACCTGCACAAGTACAAAGTGACATGCAGAGCAAAAGAAATGTTACCTGCAGGTCCATGCTGCGAGAACTTGCAATCCAGTAATTGAAACCCAAAACAATTATGCACGCCACAAGTGCGGCCATGAGGAGTGGTGGAGTCTTCATCCCACGACAGCTGTTTCCTAGTCCTACCATTTCAAGAAAAAAACAAATCCGAAGAACCACAGCAAGTACGGAAACCTGCAAATTAAAAAGGGCACATTATACTGCATGCCCAATTACAGCTATTTTATACACACAATAAAACTTTCTTTGCAATAATGCAACAGCTCTCAGCTGACAGGCCTACACCCAGCAAGGAAGGTAAATGTGTTAGTGTTGACCTAAGTATTTCCTTCTGAAAGACAAAAAAAGGTCATCGCACACTATTAGCTCGTACATAAAGCTTCACATGGTCTTGAGGGCCATGTTTTCAATACTGATAACAATACAATGAAAATCTGCAGTGAACAGAACCAGCCATCCTTTTATCATACAATCTATCCAAAAAGCTAAGTAGACAACACTGGGCTAGAGGACAGATTCCTTTTTACCTAATTTATTCAGAAAATTAACTTAGTCTTGCTGTTTGAGGAGTAATTCGCACTTTGCTTCCTCAAATTGCGCAGTTTCAACTTATTCCATCTGATACTACTATTCTAACTTCTTGTTCTCAAGCTTGTAAATAAAAAAGGAAAGCAGATTGAATCAAATTATTTAAAGGATAATCTAAAAATGAAAATTAATATGAATATGAGCAGACACTCCATTGATTTTTATGCTAAATTGAATTAAGTGTTCTCCGTTTTGATCCTCAGCTGTTTTGTCTGCTCCTACAGAAAATAAATAATGAATTAGCAGTACCAGGGATACTACTGATTGTTATTGAGACTTGGGTAATTTCTGTGAAACAACCCTTCTTAAAAGATAGCCAGGGCAAAGGGCAGTTGCAATTCTCTTTGAAATAGGCTACATTCATTTCATGACATGGAAAAATCTGGTCTTAATAATCCTAATGGCACCTAGCTTTATGAATCCTCAAACTCCACTGGGAATCTCAGCTGCAGTTTGTAGAAGATTGCTCCCTTGTAAAATGAGATTAACTTCTTTTCTTTCTGCACTCCTGTAGACAAAAGCAGAAATAAGCACAGAAGACCAGGCAGACAGCAAATACATATGCAACACAAGGCCCTGCTTAAATCTAAAATGAATACATTTACTAGTAACATACTGTACAATCTCTCAAGGTACATGCTCTTCAGCAAAGCAAACTCTTCCCTACGGCTGCAATGCACAGGTGGCAAGGTTTTAAAAGTTAATAAATGGTAGCAACTCTCAAAGTGTTTTCATGTGAACGTACACTGTAAACACCGGGGAAGAATGCGATGCCAGCACTTTGCAGGTACCAGAAATACGGATTTTATTGTACATCCAGCACTTAAGTCCTTCAACAGCTCACCTACACCTAAGAGTGCACATGCATCCTCTGTAAAATTCCCTCTTTGCAGTCAAGATAAAAATCTATCTTCTCCTCCTTTCTCAGCAGGCAGTGCACAATACTGCCAGACTCATGAAGGTTTCAAATCTGTGTGTTCATTTGAAAAGTTTGCTAATTTGTATTTGAGGATGGAATACCCAGAATACATAAGAGTAAAATGCAGCTTCCTGAAAATGTCGCCTCTTCACACACACACACACACACACACACACACCCCCCCCACAAAACAATCCAAAAAAAGGATGCAAAAAAGTCTAACATCTGAGACTTGAGCTTCTTGCCTAAAGGAAACCTCAGCTAAGGAGCAAAGGGACACATGCAGCACAGCTCCAGTGGACACCCACAGGGCCACATACAAATGAAGTAAGGTCAACACTAAGAAGCAAAGGCATGGGGAGGAACCACGCTTTTTTTTTTTTTGTAAAGCAAAAAATTAAGATACAGTAGATTAAAACACACACAGAGACATGTACAAATTTCCAGTAGAAAGCTATGAATTGCATAAACACATCTTGCACAGACTATTTTCCTTTTGTGCCATCCTAAAAGGTGGACCTGGGAAGTACAGAGCTACCATGTCTTACATGTGATCCCTGAACACCAAGAACCACAGATCTCCAGAGCAGCAAAAATGAGAGCACAAAGGGCATGATTAGCACCGCCACTGCAGCTAAGAACAAGAGAATTGAGGTACTTTCGCGTACCGGAATGAAATACCGTATTTCAAAAAACGTCTGTCAGAACCTGTCATGAGGTCATCCCTATCCTGTTCTTTGCTGTAAGAGTATTATTAGTTGGTGCATTTGACACTCAAAAAAACCACAAACAAAGCACTGCAAGATGCAGTGATTCATTCCAAGTGTGACTTGAATAAAATAACTGATATTTTCCTCATAGCTGTCAGAAATACAGACAGTGGTTCACATTATCAGCCGTAACAGCTTGCACTGGAATTTATCTATTGGATAAATACACGGGACTAGCTGTTCAGGTCAAAAATTTTCAGAGGTAAAGCAACTATATTGTTCAAAGAAAGAATGATTAGTTCACCATGCAGCTTAAAGCACAGGCATAAAACCGTGTTTAAAAAATGCCAATACACCTAGATAGTACACAAATCTGGCAGCATCAGCACCTTTTCTGCTGTTTTCAGCTGTTAAAAACAAACAGGCAAGAAAGCACTGATTTCACTAAAGCATATTTGACTTCAATACGTTGCTCTTTCTAGAAAAGGCAGTGTTGTTTGCCCTTAAATAATTTATATTAATTAGGAATATATTTTTATACTGAACAGAAGGAAAAGCAAAACGAAGAGGAAAGATATGAAAGACACAGAAGGATCTTCCACTCGCATACTGAAGACCCAGAATTTTACCTCAGTTGCAATATTGATATTCCCTCTCTCAATAGTTTAAAAATAAAAACTGTTTAACTTTCTGCCATGGACATACACACTCATATTTCAGAGGAGAGATAAGCAAATCAGCTCAATAAGCACATTTACATGAAAATGTGTTTGCACATGCTGTTTTCCAGGAAGCATCTGGTCCGGCACAGTCATCTGAGCTGAATTTAAAATAAGTTTCTGATTTTATGGGTAAGAAAGTAGTTTTACTGAACACAGAAGACTCCATCTTTCACCAACGTCCATGGCAGATGTAAAAATAAGCATATGCATAAAATTCCTGACTTCTGAACAGCAGATTTAATCCTTCTGCTTTGCCAAACTAGTGGTGCCACATTGAAAGGGAGATGTTTTAGACTTGGAGATGTTCAAGCAAATTAACATACAGCATACTTCCCACAGTGAGCAATTCTTTCTTTTACTGCACTCAGCTGAAGCAGGATAGCTGGTATCAGGCAATCTTCCACTACAGATAAATAACAACCTTGCCAACCAAGCCTCAAGACCAACACACTAGGGGTAAAGACAAAACAAAATGGCGCATTTCACACTCCCAGAAGGAAAGCCAAGTCTCTCTGCTCACAGGGTCCAGATCTGTGTACTTCCATAAGACCTGCCAAGCAGGAACAACCAAAAAAGATTAAAACGTCAATAGACACACAGCAGACAGAGTAGCAAAAAGGCTCCCTTATCTCCCACCAGCATACCTGCCTACCAACCACCTCCTCTGCCACCCAGCCACTGCATGGTGTAAAGCCAGAATAAGGCAGAGCGGCATCTAAAGACCAAGCACAGCTGAAGCAGCCACTGAAAAGTGAAGGCACAGCTTCTTGGAGGTCTGAGTAAGGACAAAGCCTTACTAAAACCCCTGTGGAAAGGTAGAGCCACAACCAGAGACAAGACTGAGCAAAAACACCAAACCAAAAAAAAAAAAAAAACCCACGCACAAAAAACAACCAACCAAAAAAAAAAACCCAATGAGGACCAACACACAGCACAGAGGCCACATGATCCCATCCCAATCAGACTGGACCAGAATGGGGAACCTCCCCCCATCAAGGGAGCCCCTCAGACAGACAGTGGTACTATCCCCACCTGTTGCAGATTCTTTTCCAACCTCCCAGCGAGTTTCTGGAAGAAATTGCTCATTTTTTCAGATATTGTCATGAAATTCCTATGTCCAACTGCTTGAATTAAAGCATACTGGATTAACCAAGCAAGCTAATTCAAAATTTCCTCCATTGAGAAGTTAGTTAGTTATACCCAGACACAACTAAATCAGAATAAAAGGTACTCGAACTTCGGTTTTATTAAAAAAAATAAAATTGGAAAAACAAGTAATTTTTTTAAAAGTGAATTAGAGAGCAAACATTTGTGTGCCCAGTCTTCCAAAAAAAAAAAGTGACCATTTGTGGGTGGGCAGAAATGGAGTGCAGAAAAAAATGAGTCAAAACCTTTCAATTTTCATTTTGTAAATGGTTAATATACAGTAGTGATTATCCTTGAAATACAAATCCAGTTGGTTCTGACTCACAGCAGGCTCTTACTTACAAGTATCACTATTCACAGCCCCATGGTGAGAACCAGCTACAGCCAGCAACAACCTTTATATTTTCAAGGTTGTACAAACTGTACACAGGGGTCAGGAACTGTACACTGTCAAAAAACACAGCACAGATTTTTTTATCATCATCTGCAGCAACACTGTCGGGGGGGGTGGTTTTTCTTTTCAAACTTGCAAGTCAAGAGGTCAAACAAATATTTTTCCAATGGAGATATAAAGTTTGTGCACTGAACTCAAGCCTGCTGACCATGAACTTCCCATATGCCTTTCACAGGGATTTACAAAATACAGGAAAAAAAAAAAGGAAAAAAAAAAAATCCCACCCTGAAACATTCAGCAACAGCCACTACTCAAGCTTCTATACTTTGGATGAATGTCACTGAGTCACTATTTACTCAAATTATCAAGTTACACTTCTCACAGGAAGGGAAGGGCATTTTCACCACAACACATTCAATAACTTCATGCTCATCCTGCTCAGAAATAACCATCTAATAGTCAATTCAGGTCTCAGGTCCTCCTTTTCTAATGCATTTTACACTAGAAGTAACAGATCGGAAGACTATGAAAACCCTAAAAATGCACTATCTGTCCAAGCACAGGGTGACTGTTACCACATGTCCACTAATTATGTTTCAGCTCAAGAAGTCTCTCTTCTTTCAAACGACTACTTTACAAGAAGTTAATAACCAATCACCCTCGATGCCCTTTATCTGATTAAAGAGAATTCCCAAACAGGTATGTGGCAAAACAAATGCTAGAGGTTTAAGGTAGTTGTCTATTCCAATGACAGAAGTCAGCTAACCAAAAATAACTTGATAAAATGTTCTAGAATACCTGGACATGTTTCTGGATGTGCTGCCTAGGTGTACTTCCAGAAAATATCACTACTACCTGAAAATACTGTGTATGAAAAAAAAATTAAACACGCAAACTTATACACTTGAACTATCTCAAGAGTTAGTCATACTGCTCATTTATTTTTATGAATATATTCTGTTGCCGGTATTTTTTCCATACAACATGAACTGGCTTGTTAAGATCACAATTAACAGGACACCCACTTATCTTAAATGAAGATTAGGAAACAGAGTACAGTGAGTTTAGATATGTGATGAGAAGCCCACTAAAGTGCTACCACTTCCCCACCACTGCAAAACTACACATATGGTTTGACATGCAGACCTCCCACTAGGAGAAAAAAAAATTCAACATTACAAATAGTACTTTAAGAGCAAAGTGCTGTTAAGATGTAAGATGAAAGGGCATTCAAAAAAGGTCAATTCAAGAGGAAGATTTTCTAAAAGCCTGATCAACTCCTTCTATCTTCAAGCTGACAAGGGAAACCAATGAAGTAAACCAAAGCAAACATCCTGGGCGCAGGCAATAAACACAGTGCTCTTTGTGCACCCAACAGCCAAATCAAAAATTCTGAAGAGGTGGGGGTAGCACTTTTGCAAGCAGAGGGAAGGCCTCTGGAGGCATGAACTTTTGAAAAGATATGAGTGCCCTGAGCAGGGGTAAGGCCTCCGCAGCCCTGCCCACAGAGAGGGACAGCAGGGAGCAGGCTGCGGCAGGGCTAGCTCGGAAGGAGGAGGATGGTGAACAGTCAGTCCCAGGTCACCGTCCGGCCTGGCAGAGACCTCGGAAGGCCACCTCGTCCGACCCTTCCCGAGAGGGGTAGGCGGGAGGAGGTATTTCACACCTGCATTGATTTCTAACATTATTATTTCTACCTCTGCTGGGAATATTCAAAGATGTTTCCGGCTCAAGACTTTTAAGAGGGGAGGCTGGCTGAAGAAACAAGAAAATGCGAGATTAATTAAGTACTATCACTGTCCGGCAAGCACGCCAGCTAAGTCCCAGCAAGCC
>VZTI01001080.1:37958-62034 GCA_013397865.1 Struthidea cinerea | reverse complement strand
AACTTGCTGAGGGTGCCTTCTATCCCTTCCTCCAGGTCATTGATAAACAAGTTGAACAAGACTGGTCCCAGTATTGATCCCTGGAGAGCTGGCTGCAGGCCTCCAGCCAGATTCTGCTCTGCTGATCACGACCCTCTGAGCTCTGCCATTCAGCCAGTTCCTGATCCACCTCACTGTCCCTTCCTCTAACCCACATTTCCTGAGCTTACCTGCAAGTTAATGTTGTTATGGCAGACAGTGTCAAAAGCCTTGCTGAAGTCAAGGCAGACAACATCCACTGTTCTCCCCTCACTGACCCATCCTGCCATGCCACCACAGAAGTATATTGGATTGGTCAAGCATGAGCTCCCCTTGGTGAATCCATGCTGACTACTCCCAGTGACCTTACTACATGCCTGGACATGACCTCCAGAGTGGGCTGTTCCTTTTCAGGTGTGGAGGTGAGGCTGACTGGACATATTTTCCTGGCTCCTCCTTTTTGTCCTTCTTGAAGATGGCAGTAACATTGGCTTTCCGTCAGTCATTGGGCGCCTCTCCTGTTCTCCATGATTTTGCACAGATAATGGAGGTTGGCTTAGCAGCATCTGCCAGCTGCCTTGGCACCCTTGGGTGCATCCCATCAGAGCCCATGGATTTATGGGTGTTAAGTCTGTCTAGCTGATCTCTAACCCAACCCTCTATGACCAGGGGGAAGTCTTCCTTTCTCCAGCCTTCCTTCCTGTCTTGCCTCCAAGGTCTGGGACTCCTGAGGGCTGGCCTCACCAGTGAAGACTGAGACAAAAGAAGGCATTCAGTAATTCTGCTTTCTCTGTGTCTTCCATCACCAGGACACCCATCTGATTCAGCAGTGGCCCCACATTTTCCCTAATCTTCCTTTTGCTGCTGCTGCTGAATCTACATAAGCTTTGAAATTCACTTAAGAAGTAAGAAAACTCTAGTATGTATACTGCAAAAATTGACATCACTGTTCACTAGGTCAAGCAGCATGCCTAGTATTGTGCAAGTTTTAATGCTCTTACTCTTTAGAACTGGATTTATGTACTGTGCTTCATTTTGAGATGTAGTTTCATTGCTAGTTGGAAATTGGAGTAAGTATTTGCTTATACATGAAATAATATTCAGTGGTATTTTCTACTTCCATTTTACAAGAAAACCTTCTGAGAGTTTTATCTGGATTCCGACTCATCTGTACATTTGCAGACAGAAAGTTCTTATTTAGGTAATCACTTTGTCATATTACATCAAAACAAGCCATTTGCAAACAAAACAAGAAATAAGTAGGAAACGGAACAATTTGTTTGCATTTACAAGGATACTCAGAAGAACTGTCAAATGGAATCTGACTGCAGTCTTGTGTTACTGAAGCACAGACAATCATAAGGGGTTTTCTTTTCCTTGCCCAGATTTTGTGTGCTCTCTCTGAGGAATTCTGAATGTTGTCTATGGGCTTAACTTCTGTAAATGGCAACATCGTTCTGGCTTCTTCAGCTCTGCAGAAGTTGCCTCAAAGTGTCAGCTCTCTTGCTTAATTGCTCTGTCGCATTTAGAGAAAATGCCCAGTGTGCTCTGATGTGAAAACAAAGAGCTTCATGGAAAATCCAGACCAGCTGTAGGAATTACAGTTAGGCAGGCTGGTCTTGCTAGGACAAAATCAACATCTACTGTAAAGGCAGTAAAACTCCACCTTAGAAAAGGACATGTTGACTTAGAGAGCTGGATCTTTACCAGATGAACTGTCAGCTTCTCTGCTTGACTTCTTTTTCTTCATGTTACCTCTGTGTCTTTGGTATATTGGCAGCTAACTTGTCCTATTCTGGGAAATAGGTTTTTCATTCATGACATGCCTCTATATGTTGCTTTAGGAGGTTTATTGATTGATGTTAATCTTCCGTATTGGTTGATGCCATTTTCTTGGGAAAAGTATTACCTGCAGGCGATGTCTGTATTCACTCTTGATGGTTCACCTTGGAGTCAGAATTAAGTCATTCTTTTCTCTTCAAAAATGATAAATACAAGACTGAGACTCTTATCTTCAACCTTTTTTGTCTTCCATATGTGTAAGCCAGTAAGAAGAATGGAACACATTATTTTCTGTGGTTGTTAGATCGATGGACAGCTTTCTGTGATACCAGTTGCACATGCAATGAAGGATGCCAGATTTGCAAGCATTTGCTACAACCTTGTGCATATGTATACAGTCCCATGCACAGGTTTCAGGTTGAACCTGGTTTTCCTAGAACACGGGCTGATATTTGCAAAACTTAGGACTGTTGGACTGAAATTCATAAAGTGAAGGATATAGCCTGACCTCTGCTGTGCAATTACAGAGCAAATGAGTCTTCTCTGTTCTTCAGTAGCTCAGAACAATAATGCTGTTTTCACCTTATGAGGGCACTGAGAGGCATAACTTACTAGGGATAGCACATGGTTAGTCCAATACATAAAACAGGGCTTAAAATGTTGAAAAAGTTCTCTCTGGGTCTTGAATGTCTACCCAGGAAACAGTGTTATTTTCTAGAAAAACTGTCAGTGATACAAAACTGCAATTCTGCAGGGAAGGGCAGTGTTAACTGGCATGGTAACTGAGTTCAGTTTTGGCTAACTTGCCTCACTTCACTTATAGGAAGACAGAACATATAAGGATCATTTTTTCACTTCTTAGTGCCAGAGTTCACATTACATAAGAGGATATGGTAACGTGTGATAGACTATACGTGAAATTACCTGAGAGCCACAGTATTCTAGCTCCAGTGGTGCACCTTGGTACAGGGCTCTGCTGTTGTTACGAACAAATATTTGAGATGACTTAAAAAATCATCAGCAATGTATCAGCAAAAGCCAGATTTAATATTAAGCGACGGCATAACAAAGTTCATTGGCAAGATTCACCCTACTTCTTACAGGATAGTTAAGGCACAACAAGGAGAAACAAGCAACAACAAAACCATCCAAAATCCAAAATCAAAACAGAAATGAATGGGGAACTATCTAGGGGGGTGCGTGTGTGGGTGTGTGCATGTGTTTAGGTCAGTGTGACAAAGGACAGTGAGGGCAAGGATAAAAAGGAACACAGCCTAAAACCTTAACAGCACTCAAACTTAACAGTACTTTAACTTAACTTATACCTTAAACCTAATAATTTAACAAAGGAACAGCACTTAATTTCTACCTTAATTTATAAGGTAACCATAACAGTTTAACAGAGGAATAACACTTAGCAGCATTTAACCTAACTTATAACTTCAGAGTTATACTTAGCAACTTAGCGAAAGAGCAACACTTAGCAGCATTGAAGTAAGGTTAAGTCATAAGTCACAAGCTTACTTACAGGCCTAACTTACTTCGATATCCAAGGTACTTCAACATCTAAGAAAGCAGCGTGTCTCTCAGATTTGCTATAGCCTATATGCACGTGCATGCACACAGACATAAAGAGTCAGTGCAAGCAAGGTTCCTGTGAAAAATTCTCCTTGGAGGTCAGTGAAATACTCACTTTGGGTGCTTTTGCATTTCCTGACAGGTGAAGGGTCAGGCCTCGAGGAGTGAGGGCGTCAGCCCAAGACTCGTCACTGTTCAGCAATTCTCCAAGTATAGCACACTTGAGAGTTCACTGGCTCTGAGAGGCATCCCCCTCGGAGGGATATGCTGGTCACAGCCCACAGCGGCCCAAGAGAGCTCAAAGGGTCTCATTTGGACCGCTGTTTATAGGGTCGCAAGAGAGTGGTTTTTAGTCATAAGGTTTCATACTGGCTGCAGTTTGGGTTGGCACTTTCTTTGAACGTGCAAGAACAGGAATGTTGTGCCATTGAGGCAAGAAAGATACTTTCCAAGGCTGTTCATAAGTAAAACAGGACCTTATTAGACAACAGTTCCTGGGAGCAGACCATGTTTCTGACAAGCTCAGGAAGAGCTGAGCTCAGGTGTTTCCAAGGCTGAGGCCTAATGAGCATTTCTTAGATCACAGTGCAGCCTAGAATGGGGGAGAGGGGGAATGCAACACCACAGGTGTCTAAAAAGCATAGGCTGATTTACGCCTATTTACATGAATTCTGCACTACCTTGTGCACAATACATGTGCTACATATGCAGGTACAGGGCAAAAAGGAAAACTATTATAAAGGTTATGTGGGAACTGCTAGAAGTACTTTGGAAATGCAGTTGGGAAACTGAAAAGTGTCCAGCAAGGCAGTCTACCTATAAATTCAGTAGTAGTAAGACAAAGGAAAAAGTATATTCTGTTGAATTTACAGAGGCTCAAAGCATAAGTTTCATACAGTGGTGTTTGTTTATGTGAAGGTAATGCTGTGTTTCCTGGGACTGGTGCCTGAGAGGCACAAGTGTCTGTGTGTGAACCAGATTTGTCACCTTATGGTCACAACAGGAGCTAGTAGCGAGTGGCAGCCTTACCAGTGATTAAGCACCAAGACAAAGCAAAGCATTTCCATTAGGGTTGATAGCTAATTGTCTGCTCTTGGGCTGAGACTGCTGCCAGCATTAACTCACGTACATGTGTCTAATCTCCTTTTGTCAGCAGTTCAAAGATGGTATGTACAGCATGCCACTGAAATTGAACAAATGGTGTTTCTATACTTCCAACATAGCAGCAGGAATAAGGATGCATGACCTTTGAAATACGTCACATCAACAGCATTTTCACCTTTTGCACCACAAAAATATGGGTACCACAGTGAATCCTGAAGTTTCAGATTAGACACAGCCTCTGTGACAGTCTTCTGCTGATGCAAACCTGCAAGTATTATTACTGTACAACAGGCACATTAGAAATAAATTTTGCCTCACTGTTACCTGAAGAGACAGAAATAATTAGCAAATAAAAACACAGTGTGTGGAGATAGCCACCAGATGGTAGCAAACATGCATCATAGGTGTCTGTCAAATCTTCTCAATTATACTGCATTTCTTGAAAGAGAGAACACTCATGGTACGTGTTTAAACATGTGACCAACAAGCTGATCTATAAAAATGCTAGTGAAATTTTCAACAACCGCTCAAAATTTCTACATCAAAAAACACCATTTAGTTATATCCTTCATGGTTACTTTGCTATTGTTAGTAGAACAGTAGCACCCCTCTGACAAAGGGGTGAGACAAAATTAAGATGATTGCAAAATTCAGCAAAATGATTGACATAAGTCTTCAGACAACTTGTTGTTGCATTGCCAAATTTTATCCTCAGTCTAAAGTCAAGAAAACTCCAGTGCTTACTAAACTGCCTGATATCTCCTGCATAAAGATTGTAGAAGTGAATAATGTACAGTGGAAAACCCCTTTTCAGGATCTTCAAACACAACTCTATGCTAACACCATCAGTTCACCAAAGCAAGAGTGAGACCCTGGGCTCTAGACTGTTCTAGACAAATATAAAAATTTAGCCTTTTTCATAGAAAAATAAACACTGATGTAATCAAAAATAATAGTTAATTACATTTCTGCTGACCCTGATTCACACAGCTGCAGGGACTGCATGATACATCTGTGGTCACAATCTCCCTAGACGTTAGAACAACATAGCATTTAGGAAACAAGGCTTTCCAAAGCTGAGTGTATGTATACGGGAAAGGGCATCACGCCTTCTGGGAGCTTCCTTTGCCCTTTGTTTCTGGGTGAAGTGCCAAAGCTTACATCTGCAAGGGTTATCACCACCAGCTGAGAACAAACAAACACACAAGCAAACCAAAGCAATAAACCAAACCAACAAACAAAAACCAAAACAAACAAGAAAACCCCAACTCAACCCAAAAACCAGCAGTCCAATCTATGCTACCACAAAATTACTATTTTGTTTCTAGAACTCTCTGGTTCAAGAATTGAGATATTGACAGGAAAGAAGATGATAGCTTTTGAAGAGTTCACAATGTCATTGCCACCTCTGCACAATGGGTGTTAATGCTACTTTGCTTTTCAAGTGACTCATACCTTTAAAAGACTGACATTTTGTGTCAGAACCCTGAGATATGATTTTAGATCCTTTGCTTTTAAAACATGTGAAAACAACAGTTTGGGGTTCTATGTATATGGATAAATTGGTGCAAATTGGCTGTCTCCAAGTTCTTTTTGGTCCTCATGTTTTTTTGGATCTCTTTTTTGAACCTCTTCCCTTGACACCGTAGAGGCAGCCAGCAGAGCTGTTGTGCAAGTATGCATCCTCCATGACAAGATCCCATCAAAGCCTCTGCATTAAATAATGTTCTGTCTGGATTGTTTTGTTGTTTTCTGAAAGCTGGAAAGGTATAGACTTTATTATAGATAATCCCTTGCTCCTACTTCTACCACCTTCCTTGTGATGACAGAAATTAACATATTTGTGCACCTGTCTTCTTCTCTGACCAGTGACTGCAGTTTTCCTTGAGAAGAGGTACTGTTTAGTATTGTGTTCCATCATGTCTCCAGAGGATTAGATTATTTCATAGGGACTAATGATACAGACAGTAGCAGTAGTGGAAATTGTAATGCTAGCAATGCCAATCCTATTATTGAATTTGTGTAGGAAATGAACAGCAAAAGACTATTTGGAGCAGCAGTGATAAAAGTATCACCCATGGCACGGTGATGTAATCCTGCTGCTGTATCTTGGAAGAGGAATCCGCACAACCTTTGAAACATAACTGCGTACAGGATCTGTTACCTTTTGCCTGTTTATGGCATGCCAAGGCTAATTCCTGAAGTAAATTCACAGTCCTCTGCACGGCCATGGACAGCCTTAGGTCCAGCAATAAACAAGCACCTTTCATGAGCTAGCAGCTCAGCAGCACAGAAAAGCACAGCTGGCCCAAAATAGACTAGAGCTGCATTAGATCTGCATGTCACTCACTGCACTGCCCTGAATAGCTCTTTGTGGATACCACTTTTAGAAGTGCAGTCAGACTTGGCTCTGATACAACATCCACAGGCCTTTATAGACTTGAAGGCTCTAAAAATAATGTGTTTGAAGTAATATACTTCAGCTAAGAACGTGGCAGCCCACTGGAGCATAGCTTAGTACAGACCGTTTCTTTTGCTGCCTGAGGAGCAGTAAGCAGGAACTAATTGCCTCGATTGTTTCTCTTCCCTAATTGTGTGAATTTGATTTTTAAGACCCTGGTATCAGCTGCATGTACAAGCAATTACAGACTTGCAAACCATTTCCCAAGCTGTTGCTGCCAACAGAATTGTGCCTGTTCCGGTATACTCCAGGACATAAGGAGAGCACAAACAGGTTCTCACTTTTTTTTTTTTTCCCAGTGGCTGCTCAGCAGTACTCCTACAATACTAAGCCTGCAGTCTTACTGCTGAGCATGATCTGTGTGGCCCTCATGCTGCTAATATTACACTGCCATCTCAGAAAGAAGGAAATTTTCAAAATCTTCCCTTGTAAGCAAACCACCTTGTCAGGAAAAAAAATCTCCCAAACTTTAAAGAAAAGAGAGATTTCCTAGCTAGACCTGTAACACTCTCCTATGTCTGCTTTCTGAGAGATTGCCATTTCAGGCAGGAAAGAGAATCTGGACTGTCTTGAGGTGTCTCCATGCAAATTTAGTCATTCCCCTCTAGGTACACAAGGCAACCCCACAAAGCAATTTGAAGCACAGCCTAGCAGTTGTGCTTTTGCAAATCTCAGTGTATCTGTTGTGGTTTATGCCACATCTCCAACTCTTGACTTCTGCTTCATGCTTTTACTCAACCAGCTGCACCCTCTGAGTCTACTTTCTGCAGTGCCTTGGGAAACTGCAGTGAAGATCTTGCACCTGCATTACATAGAATTGACAACTGTGAATTCTGACAGTCATTCACATGTAGTTCTGTTCATGCTACTTTGGCAATGCTCAGGGACTTCACAATCACGAATGCAAGAGAAGGAAAATTTCTATTTGCTTTGGAACTATGCATTATTTACAAGGCACAAATAAAGAGACTAAAGCCAATAGCTCTTGAATGTTATTTCCAGCTGTATGACTTCATCTGTGTGACCTCAGGAGAGCAGTGTCTATATTTAAGCTTCCAGGCATGTATTTGTTCCTTACAATGGCTCTAATGTTTATAAGCAGCTAGCAGTCCAGTGCCTGTTTGTGCACCATACACATAACAAAAGAAAAACATCAAGCTACTTCATAGAAAAAACCCCAACCCAAACACCACCACCACCACCACCACCACAATATTACCTTGTAAAAGTTTCTGCAATTTTCTCTTTCTCTGCCCTTTTCTTGATCACAGCTAGAGTCACCAAGTGCCTGTTTTTGAGAGCTTGGGGACAGCCAGTGAACCCCCCACTCAGATTTCTAAATCCATTCATTAATGTACTGTCAGGAACACTGTCAGACACTGTCACAGCCAAGCCTTACCTTAGAACCAGCCACACAAACTAACGAACAGTAGAAATGTGTTATATGTTAGGACAAATTGTTGAATACTGTAACTTGATAGACATTGTAGCAAATCTGTACTAGGCAAATAATTACTCCACCATATAACAAAATCACAGGATCTTTTAAGTTGGAAAAGATGTCTGAGATCATTAAGCCCAACCTTTGAGTGATCAACATCTTGTCAACTAGACCGTGGCACTGAGTGCTGTGTCCAGTCATTTCTTGTACACCTCCAGAGACGGTGGCTCCACCACCTCCCTGGGCAGCCCATTCCAATGTTTAACAATCCCGTTCATGAAGAAATTCCTCCTGATGTCCAGCCTGAACCTCTCCTGGTGCAGCTTGAGGCTATTTCCTCACGTCCTGTCACTTGCTGCTTGGGAGAAGAGGCCAATCCCCACTTGGTTACACCCTCCTTTCAGATGGTTGTAAGAAGTCATAAAGTCAGCCCCGAGCCTTCTTTTTTCCAGGCTAAACAACTGCAGCTCCCTCAGTTGCTCCTCCTCAGACTTGTGCTCCAGACCCTTCACCAGCCTCATTGCTCTGCTCTGTGCAGAGTGAAACTCAAGCTGCATCACACCACTGCTGCACCTTACTCTTAAAACATAATGATAAAGAAAGGTGTCAGTGAGGATTATAAAATCCTGGTGGGGATGGACCACTTCTTTCCAATGTAAGAAATGTCCCTGGTTCTTTGTGTTTCATGAATAATTCGCAAAAGAGCCTGGTCTTCTGTTCACTCCATGGTAATTGCACAGTGAAGCTGTGCTTCAGATGAGAGAAAAACAACCCACTGAAACCCAGCCATTCCTAGTAACTCAAGCTGTTACAGTACTGATCACGGAGCAAATAAAACGGGTGTGACTGCATTGTTGGATCAAAGATAGTGGCAGCCATAAAAGGACAGAATCCCTCCTTTTTTTTACAGATTCTATTTGTTTCATGAGAATCCACACCTCTAAGTCTGAAATGTCAGAATGCTAAAGAAAACTTGACTAGAGCTATTTGGAGGAGGAGAGGGAAGAGAGGGAAGAGAGGGAAGGGGTTTAAGACATAATTTTTAATCGTCTTGCTGTGTAGCAGAATTCAGACTCACATTAGACAGCAAGGTTTCCCCTGCAGTGGACAGGCAGAGTGCATTGAGCCAGCTCCAGCACCCTGTGTGGAATAAAGCACTTCAGAATTAAACGCTGAACATCACAACCATCACCGAAAGTTAAAGTCTCAGATCTTTTAACAAAGGTAGGTACAGGTGAGGGGTAATAGTTCCAATTGTTTCTCAGTAAGTGTAGTAGATACTGAAAAATTGAAAAAATAGACTATATATCTCCTACAAAACTTTTAGTTACTCAGCTTCAGCAAAGATGTTAGAATAATTCGTATTAAATTTTTTACTGTAAGAACTACTACAGGAACAAAACACAGGTTAGAGTGCATTCCTAATGCTCATTTGTTTTCCCTCCAGGAACTTCTCCAAAGGCTCTTGAACAACTTTGTTTGGTTTAGCTTGTCTATGAATTTTAAACATAATTAATAAAGAGAGCTATGCTGATCTCCTGGAAGTTACACCATCTCTGTTTTATACTAGGAAATCTTTCCTACAAATTACAGACTGTGATCAAGTATTAGAATGCTACCACTGAAATACAAGCACTAGTTTTCTTTTGTGTTATAACCACTTGCTCAAAGATCTACACAAGCTTTAATTTGTGTTACGTATTTCATTCCCGCAGTATGAACTCATCTAAAGAGATATAAGATTCATGTTTTGAGTGTGGCTTTATGTACAGAAGGAATCAGAGGTTTTTTGCTTTATGATTTTTTAGATCACTGTGCAAGGGAAGGACTCTCCACTGTTACACCACTATCAGGGAGAGACATGAGTCTGCAGGAGCTAAGGCACAGCCTTGCCTTTGGGCAGCAATAAAACACCTCCTTCTCTAAAATAAATATTTTCTACAGCAAATGTGTATACTTCTCTTGCAGCTAGAACTCTTTTGTGCATTTTTTGTTGGAAGAAGGTCCTTCTCATGTCTGGGGAGTGCACATGTCTGGGAAATCAAGCTATGTGTCCTTTCAAACTATAACTCTAAATCAGGAACAGCTGTTACCATAAAATGGCCAGAATACTCACTGAACAGTTATCTTTCCTAGGTCAGAAGGAAAACATTTCACACTTTATGGTCCTAATCCAAAAGTTCACTGAAGCCTGGGGGCTTTTATTAACTTTGAGGGGTTTCAGATCTGATCATTAAAATGAAAAAGAAAAAAAAAGAAACCAAAAAACCCATAAAGCAATACTTCATCACCTAGCTGCCAGCCTCTGTGTGGGGATACAGTTAAAGTTGAGCAAAGCAGAAATCCACTGAGGTTTTCACTCTGCTTTGTATCACACCACTTATGCATCTGAGAAGAATGCTTTATAGCTTTAGAGTAGTTCTTTGGAGTACATAGCT
The DNA here is from genome assembly GCA_013397865.1 of Struthidea cinerea. Classification (NCBI taxonomy): domain Eukaryota; kingdom Metazoa; phylum Chordata; class Aves; order Passeriformes; family Corcoracidae; genus Struthidea; species Struthidea cinerea. The sequence continues at coordinate 51,212 of VZTI01001080.1, read as the reverse complement.
CTCACTCAGTGGGATTTCTGAGAGAACAGCTAGTGGTGGCAGCTAAGGCAGCTCAGCATTCTTTTCTCAGATATCTCCATAAACACCATCCCATGCAGCAGGACCACACCCAGGCTTGCTGAAATAACTGCTTTCATCACTGTGCTGAACAGTTACGTATGTGTCCAAGGAATAATTTATTTACATGGTGTAGAGAGACGAAGAGCACAGTTACCAGGAATCTCCCAGCAATGGATCAACCTCCCATCTGGCTGTAACTGTCTCCGGGTACCTAGCAAGAAGAGAGTTTCTGCTGAGGCAACACCACTGTACAAATTGATTAGCTGAGGCAACCAGGCACACCATAGGGTGTTGCTACCACTTGGACACACGTTGTGGATCAGGCAGAGAGATCTCCTTTGTCATCAGGACTGAGGGAATTCTGTCATAAAACAGGAGAGTCTGACGGGTTAAAGGAGAATTGAAGAGAAAGGAGGAATACAACTGGGATATCTATTCCTTAATAAAAGGGCTGTTCCTGGGCATTGGACACAAGGACTCCTTCACAACTAATAAGACTGACAGGATAAGTGATCAAAAAAAAATTAAGACGTTGTCTGGAAAGAGGGTAGAAGACAATGGAAAAATACATAGAGAGATGAATATACAAAAACAAGAAGAGAGAGAAATGAAAGGATGAGAGAGGAGGAAGGACAGACTTGAGTTCCTTAGCCTGGGCAGGGCACAACCTGGTAAGTTAAGTGGAATGGTTAATGTAGAACATGCATACTCTCAGGACCACATCTGACCCAGGGATATCTCAGTTAGCAGTTAACTGAGCTAGTCTCTCTAGGCTAGGAATTACATTGAACAGAGAAATACATACTTCATTTTATACATACTCTGTTGTTGCAGAGACAAAGAAATATAAGCACAGTGTTTTTCTGAAGGCTTATGTTTCCCTCCAGCTGCTCCACATCTGAGGAACACTAAAACACTTGGGAGAGTTATATTGTTCTGCTGTGTTGGTACAGCATGAGAAGGTCATGCTCCAAACTCGATTTCCAGCTACTACTACAGTCTGAAGAATAATTAAAAATAACGGTAACTTTTTAAATTGCCTACAGCACTTCAGATTTATTTGCTTTCTCTGCTGAACTGCAGTAATTTCCATTTAAATTTATGATGCAGACCGGAATATGAAGGATAAACAGAAAAAATTATTGAATACTCAAAAATCAAAGGGACAACATTGCGTGCCTTCTGAGTTGTTCCTTCTGGTATCTTGAAAGGTCTGCAAATTGCTTCTCTCAAAATTTTTTGGAATGTCTCTTTTATCTTCACCGTGCTGTCAAATTTTCCATTGCAGTCTCCTCAGATTGTGGAAGATCACATAGGTGTTTCCGACATGGGCAAAAAAATAGGTATTATGTTAACGCATACATATAATACAACATTTTCTCTAGAATAAGTGGGAGTACATTGTAACAAGCCAGAACACTGACCTCTGTATGTTGTAATTTAAACTGGTGCTCAGAACCCAACACTTTCAGTGAGATATCTACACTTGATAAATGCCTACATTGTTTGTTGTTGTTATTTCTTAGAAGGAAAAAAAACAAGAAAAAAAGTGAAGATAGGTCTACTTCTACTCTCATTGGGCTGAATAGAGTGATTTTTACTGATTATAAAGTCATGACTTAAAATAATTCATATATAATCACTGTTTGGCACTCATCTTGCCAGTCTCAGTCACAAAGCCAACACTTGACAACTGCACACTCTTACAAGCATGGGTTGCTGGCAGATCCAAGAAGACAGGTTTGAACTGATGCTGCCTATGTTACATCTGCTATTTGAAGCAAAAACCAGATCTTATTTCAGCTTGTTTCAGTCTGTCCCCATGTTAAAGCCTCCTTTGTCATCTAGGTATTGATTTTGTCCCTGTTGGCTTCTGAGGAATGTCTAGGCAGAGACAGTGTGAGAACCAATTGAAACCAGCTGCCTGAAGAGTTGTCAGCTCCTTGAGGGATGTCAGGAAGTGTATACTATGGCAGACTTCAGGTGATGACTCACCTACCCAAAAGTATTGCAACAGTGGAAGATATACAGCCCCTGCCAAATCATTTCTTGAAGATTTGATGCTGTATGTGAGAAGCCAAGAGTTAAAACAACTGGTTTCGTTTTTCTCAAGGTATGCAGGAAGGCCACTCAGAGCCATGATATTTTGCTTAGACATGCATGCGCGCACACACACACACACACACACACACACACACTCACACACACTCTGAGGGTTATAGATGAAAAATTCATATGTAACCCTAAAGTACTTCGTAGTAATGAAGGTGGGGAGGAGGGAAGAAATCTGGGAAGTATTGTTTTGGCACAGATTCTCCCTTTGTTTTTCAGTTGGGACTGAAGATGCACTGGTATGGTACCCTCTCTGCACAGAATGGCCACAGTATATCCAAGCCATTAGCTATAGCAGATTCATAAAAACAGCCTCTTAATACTTTTCAGAGCACGTGTACTGTGTCATTAATTTGAGAGGAGAAAACTGTATATGCAAATCCAGATCCCACCAAAATCCAAGACAAGTTTCCCACTGAATTCAATGTCAGGAGCAAGTAACAAGCTTGTAAGAATCAACTACCTCTATGCACATGGATCTGGAAGTGCTCCCAAATGCCTGTAGGACTTTTATATGTTTTTAATATTTCTTGTCATGATTTTGTGGAAAAAATCGTGTTTTGTGTAAATAAATGCAGCAGATTGCTTGCCTACTTCTGCTTTGAAAAATATCCTTTTTCATATCCCAGATATTCATGCTTCTCTTACTTACAAATTATTTCAGAGACTAATGTCTGAATTCCTATATCCACAAGTTGACTCTTGGAATTCAGACTTTTCCTTCTTTTAATTTTTGTTCTGTGGTTTCTGAACAATCCCATTTGTAGTACTCTGAGACATCCATAAATAATTACCAGTACTGACTGCTCAGCATCAGAATTGTGTAATGTAGACATGGAGGAAGTCTTGAATGTTGACTGGAGTCTTTTCTCTTTCCTAAGGTGTTGTATTTTGCATAACATTTCTTTCCCCTCTCTCCCCCTGAAATACTTGTCTTGGGTCAAAGAAACTGGCGATAACACATAAGGAAGTATAAGTTTTTGCAATGGCTCGCAGACCAGCTTCTCTGTGCCCTCCAGCAACAGGTATGTTTTTACTTTGATTTAGAGAACTGTTTGACATCTTCAGATATGAAACTGTGTGGGATTCTCATTCCTGTTCTTGTTGATTTAGCATTTTGCTTTTCAGCATCTATTTGTGAACAATCGCTAATGATAGGCTCATTAGAAAGCAAGCTGTGTTTGTTACATGCTGTAGCATCCCAGTTGTTAGATCTTACTGCTAACTGCACAGTATAGAACAGAGATCTGTGCTTGTTCCAGAAAACATGGGTACCTTGCTGCTAGTTTTTAGTGTTTGTGAGGTATGACAACAATTCTTGAAAAGCATACTGGAAAATCTTCACATTGATGGTGCAGGACTGTAAAAATATATTACATGGATGACTCTGAATTTTTCTGTTGTTGCTTAAACTTTTTGAAGACTACAAGTTTTGATAAAAATTGCAGTTCGGTAGCAACTGATCATCATACAATGCAAACAAAGCATATTTGGAACAAAAAAACTTACAATCTAAACACAGTATAAAAAATAATCACAGGCTGGGTATGAAGCTAAAAGCATGATCACACAAGAGACAAAGAACCATGTTCCCAAACAGTCCACAATAATGACGAGTACATTTCCTTTGAACTGATATGTAATATTATGCATATCTTTTATAATGTTTATAACAGAGTGCAGATGTCAACTGCTCTGTGAAAAAAAAAATCTCTAATTTTCTGCATTATGCCTTGATTAATAGAATTGTACAAAAGTAGTTTAAAAATGTAATTTGTCTGGAACACTGTTATGATACATATATAAAACAGATCACGAAGAAGAAAGTGAACTTAAGGAAGCTGTAACAGTGTGTATATCCCAGAGTTTATGTCCAGAACTCAGTGCCAGACAAATGCCATCCTATCTCTTACTAGGAAGTTGTGAAGATGAGGAGGAATGGTGAAAAAACCCAAGGCTTCAAAAGCTTAAGCTAGTCAGAAAGCTCCTCTGCTTCTCTTTCCATCAGGATCTTGGAAATGGTTTGGCCATTTGGATTTCTGTGATCATTTGCCAGGTGTCAGGGACAGATACAAAGCACAGAACAGAATGCAAGAAAGACAAACAGCAGAGCTGAACAATGCTTTCCACCACTATAGACAAAACTACTGTGGTATTTGGGAAATCCAGTAGGAAACTTGGAACACGGGCATGAGGAAAGAGGAAATTTGCCTTTTGAAACGTGTGGACTGGAAACTTGCTGCCACCCAGTGTCAGCAGGTATCTGTTCCCACAAACTAGCACTTGGAGTTCAGTCTGTGTGGGGCTGGGACCCTGTCCCTAGACAAACACGGTCTAGGACCGCGGGGTTCTTGTGTGAGGAGCTTGGGGCGTACTGCTGCCTGCTAAGGCACGCACAGGCTGAGGCACGGCCCACTGAAAGGGAGCATAAGAAGTGAGGGTGAAGACCCTGCTAAAACTGAGTGGTTCATCTTCCCTTGTTGTACTTCTCTTTAAGAAAAATGCCAGATATTGCAGTACAAAAATTGCTATTCAAATGCTGTTCAAGCCCAAATGCATGAGGAACTGCAAGAAGTACCTTTTCCTCACCATGTTGAAGCAGGCCAACTCTTAGGTGTTAAAAGCAGCAGTAAAGTGCATGGCAGCCCAGACTTCTCACTGTTTGGCAGATTGCTTCACAGACACAATGCTGTATTGATCATGAGAAAAAGTAATTTCCAAGTATTCTTTCATTTTCAAATTTAAGTACTCTTTTGAGGGTTCTTTTGGGCTGAAGACAGAGGTGCACATTCTGCCACATCAGACAACTGGAATTCTTCTGTATGGAATTCTTCTGTAAGAAGAAACTGCAAAATTTTAGCATCATAAAAAATTTGTGTCATGAACAGCCAGGCAGCCAGTAGTGTAATAATGGTATAGCTGGTATAATGAAGGTGCTGATTTAAATAAACAGGCAGAATAAAAATTACAATAATTTAAAAAATCAAAACAAACAAAAAAAATCAACAAAACCAATAGAAGTAACCTACAGCATATGGAAATTACATTTAAAAAAAAAAGTTTCTTTTTCATGAAAAATTATGTCCCTGAATCTTAATTTTTTTATTTTGTAGTTCCTATTCATTTTGTCCCATCGCCTGTTGTCCGGTTGATTCAGTATTTTCCTGAACAAATTATTCTTCCTGAGTCATCCAAAAAGAGCTATAAAACTGGGCCGAACAGGGATACCGACCTGGTCGAGCAAGCGTTTTTTTCAAGTTCTGTAAGATCTCCAACAGAAAGCCTTTCCAGACTCCAGAGCGTATGACGGATTTGTCTCTCTCTAGCATCAGGAATATGCAATTGTATCAATGATCCCTCACATTTTTCTAGAATTCATTACTTCACCTTCTATTGTTCAGAATCTTCACCAAACAGGAAAAGTTAGAAGTGGAAAGACTGTATCTAAGAGAAAACCCCAAACGTGTCATGGACATGGTACACCATAGGGCATTAATGCCATGATACAGCACTGAAGTGGAATGGTGAAGAATGCCCTTTGACTCTCATTCTGGAAACACCTAACCAGTTTAAAAAACCTTTTACGTCAACAGTTACTTTGATCAAAATCATTATCATGCATTGAAACATACCACAATGATTTCTGGTATGTAAAAGCCTTCAAAATATATTCATCTTGTCTGCTAGAATTTTTACCCTGAGAATAGTGTGCAATGAATTTTGATAGAAGGCTATGCATTAACAGCACAGTCCTCCAGTATGCGTAAATGTCTTATGTACATAGTTAACTACTTTTATTTGCCATATGTTTCTATGCCATTCCAATGCTGTTAATATCTGGAAATATTTAATACTTTGGGGAAATATTAAGTCAGGTAACAATAGCATTGTGTCTACTTTGTAATCCCAGCACACAAACCTGTTCTCTCCCTCAATGTTTTGTTATTACTTTAAAAAATCATTCAAGATAGGAATATTTCATGGTTACCAACAGGCTATGTTTATTATTATAATTGAGGACTCTACATACATTGTTGCACAAAATTATAGTGGACCAATCAACAAAACTATACAGTTTGTATGCAACTGTAAATAGCACTTTAGCAGAAGTTTAACACATTGTGCATTAGTTGTCTTAGTAAAGTGACAACTTAAGATGATTACTTGATGATGAAGGTACAAAAGTGCAAACTTTCATTCAAGGCATACACACAAAACACACAAAAAGGATTGCTAAACATGCCACAGGTCTAAAATAAACCTCAAACCAATCCCCTCCACTGCAAAACAAGTTAAATGAGTAAGTACCAGCACTCTTAGCAACCACCAGTGTTACCACATTCAAAGTCTTATCTCTAGCAAGAAGCAGAGAAATGCAATCTGAAGAAATGCCCTCAGCTCGGAGTTTTAGATGTAATGCAACTATGTCACATGAACTCCATGTTTTTGTTTGGCAAGCCTGAAAAGAGTTGTATCACTACAGAAGCACTTCGCCAGTGTATTACCACTAAATCCTGAATCACTATGTAAAGTAACTGCGTGCAACAGCTGACTGTTGAAGGAAATAGTGTCTCTACATCAAAAGGTGATATACAACCAAAATTCAAGTATGTACTGTTAGACTGTAAGTAATTCTGACCTTCTGTTCCTGTGCACTACATAAAGCAGATGAAGCATAATTTTGTTTTTTCATTTTTATTTTTCCGTCTGCCCTGGGAAAAGGTGCAGAGGGAAGAATAAAAATGTAGGTGCAATCCTAAATCTACAGCAATTGGTGACAGGCATGTGGGTACAACTGTCCGCATCAAGATGACCTCTGGATTTTCAACGTGCAGACCTAATGCTCTCAGATCACTTCCATCTCAACACCTGCAAGATTCCTGCTGTCCCCTACTTTTTATTTGCACCATTTTCACCACCTGTTCCAATCTGTTGCTCAGGCAGACATCTTATTTTCTGCACAAGTGAGCACCTGAGCTGCACAATATCATCTGCGGATGATCAGGAGTTAAAAGGGCAGAACAGTTCCTTTCTCATACCAGGTTTTGGGAAGGTCTAGAGAGATATTTACGTTTCTGTCTCAACACCAGTGAAGAACTGCCTAAGACTGTATAAGCTTGAAACACACTTGTTTACAAAACTAAATTTCTGATTAAGTAAATTCCAAAGAAAAAATGGCCTCTTACAGTATTTTAACTCCTGTCTATATTAATTAAAAGTAATATGAAATACTAAGGGTTTTTTCTAATTAAAAATGCTTTTTCTCCTGTTATCAAGTTAACCTCAAGACAGGAGTTAAACACAAGTGACCATATACTTTGGTAAAAAAATTCTACTAACTTTAAGAGTTATGAAAAAGAGTTCAAACTCTTAACAAAATTAGTAGCATGCATGATTACCAAAAAAAAAGTAATGAGAAATCTGAGATTTGTCTCTCAATAGAAGTCTTCATAGATTTTGGTGCAAACAGAGCACATTCTGTGAACATGGGGAATGAGAATGTGGAGGCAGTTTTACCAACTTTGCAAATTAATTGAGGCAAGATAAGAAACTGAAATGTGAAAAACAAGGCCTGTGTATCACTTTTTAGCCCTCCAGTGCCCAGATACTTCATGCTTTGAAAATGACCAAGTACAGCAGGGACTGTGCCTTCAACAAAGAAAGGAAAATAATTAAAATTAGGCTAGCCCTCTTTGAAGCATTTCTACAACAGTGCTACCATAGTCCACTACTATATTAATACATGAACAACATTTTTATTTCCCTGAATTTAAGGGAAAATAAACCACCAGAAAATGCACTTGTAAAAAGATGAAAGCACTGGAAAACTACAAAGTAAGCAAGGACTGTGTGTTCGTGTATATAAATCTTTATAAATACTCACACAGAAATGGTTGTGATTTTTTGTTAATTGGTTTGTTTGTTTTCCCCAAATCAAAGCAGAACACAATATATTCTTTCAAATGGGTTTTGAATGGGGAAGTATGAGTAGGATTGACAAAGAAAATGACAGAGGAAAAGAAGAGTGAGATTTTATTTCCTTGGCAAGTGGACGTACAGCGATGTTACTGCAGCACTTACTGTTCTTACCTTTTAGATCCCAACTCATCCCAAATTACAGCATAACTACATCAGTGGTGGAATTTAACACACAGCTTACATTTTCAAATATTTAAATTTATTTTTCTTAATAGTATCCCCTTTACGCAGCCTACAAACCTGAAGAAAATGCATTTGCTTCTGAAAGTCGTAATAGTAAGTGTTTTGGGCTGCTCAAAGTCAAAGAAGTAGTCCTGAGATTTCAGATGTTAAAGCTTTCTCCACAGCCACATGTTCCTTTGATGTTTGGATTATTGAAGACAAATTCACTGGACAGTTTGTCTTCTACATAGTCCATTTCAGTTCCTAGAAGCGTCAGCTGTGCCTTCTTTTCAATAAACACTCTAACGCCTTGAAAACAACAGAAAAAGCAGAAATTACATACAGCAAAACCATCATTCACTTTGAAATTCCCTTTTGACCACTACTAAGAAAAGAGGAAGCTAAATACAAAGACTACCAGTACAACTTGGTTTCCCTGGCCTAATGTGGGGCACTTTCATCACTGTTTTCAATCTACCTATAGAAGTCTGGGAAAAGTCTGGAACTGTTACTTGTGTGTGCACATGAATGTCTGTAATTTTGACAGGGGACAAAAAGAAATGATGCTGAGGGAAATAAGCTGTAGAACATGGCACCGAATCTCAGCTTCAGTACACAATTCCCATGCATTACAGACAGTAACCCATTTCATACCTTTCTTAAAGTCTGTGAATCCAACAAGATGCACAAAACTTTGACAACACAGATTTCTTCTCTCAAAATGACCAGGTTTCATCCCCACCACCAGAGAAGTTTGTGCTGCTGCACCAGAAACTCACCATCTTGAACTACTTCTTCATCAGAGTCTCCTTTCGATTTTGTATATTCTAATGTGTAAGAAAGTCCATTGCATCCCCTTGTACGAACACCTACTTTCACACCTACCTAAAAACCGAGAAACAACAAAAAACGCCACCACATGCATGACTTCCTTTGTAAAACCTATTCAGAATAGCAAGTTAAAAAGTATGCAGAACAACGAAAATGCTGACATTTATTTTTCTCCACTGCCTAAATGCAAAAGTGAATTACCTTAACAGACTAAGAGGCAACTTTTTCTTTTATAAATTTGACTGCCACAGTAGAAAAAACATCTGGTGCTTGCTGCTGTGGACCATGCTCTACAGTATGTTCAAGTTTTGAAATAATGAACCATTGGGACTCTTGTAGGAACCTGGTCTCAAAAAGGTCAAATTTCAAAGACAGATATTTTTGTGACTTCAAATCACAGCTTACTCAGATGCTAATTCAGGTACTATGACAAGATTATAGACAGTAACATAATTATGAAGCTGTGAGGCCAAAACAAGGGCAGTTACTGGATTATCACAGAACTGTTGTAATGACACCATCAGAAAACTTACTTTAAACCAAAGTTCTGAAAAACACACTTTGATTTTTCATTACCTTTATTGCCAGTCTCACTTAAAAAGCAAACCCCTCCCTAAATCAAGTATGTGTACATGTGTACTGTTTTAACTGGCCTTAAAAGCCAACTTAGTCAATGTTTGCAGCATTCACAGCATTCAACAAGTCTGACAAAAAGAGCATCCATGTAAGGAAAAAATTGAGAAAAAGTTTTAACAAAGTAGAAAATTATTTGTGTGTAACAATCTTTAAGAAGTATCACCTTCCACACACCAGTGCTTCATAACTGAAGAGGCAAATTTTATTGTCTATGTCCATATGTTGTGATAAAAATATATCAAAATGTCACAGTTGTCATCAAATGGGATCTTGTAGATGCTGAAAAGCTTTGGTAGAGAAATTGTTCACCTTTCTGCAGCATTCTGTGAGAACTCTGTGGTTCTCATGAAAGCTATGATAAACACTGCTACAGGTTTTTTGTAAACTGAGTTTTATCTGTGCACCTGGGATCTGTTTTTCAGAGTTGTTATGGTACACAGTGAAATAATATTTTGAAGTAGGTGTTGTGAGCTTTGGCCAATAAGACAAGGAGTGGCTGGGCCAAGATCCAATAACCTCCTGTCATCTTTGGGAACCAAGTTATATAAACCAAATTATAATTAATTAAATAACTACTTTCTTCCTGAACTTGGATTGTGTCGTTACTTGCTGTTCTTGGTAGGTCACAGCGACAGGATCTCAAGACAAACTGCATCTGATCCTTTCAGAATAATACCTTTCTCTACAGGAACTGCTACAAATAATGGGCTGGAAATTGCAAACACCATTTATAGCCAGGAAATGACTGACTGTATCAACTGTAGGCCCAGGGCTTCCTTAGGATGGTTTAAAACATTAGCACAAAGAAGTCTAGTTAGTTGCAGATGAGCAGGAAGCAAAACAAAGGCCTTGGTTAATAAAAGAAATATTCTTCTTGAAATAATACTCACTTGTAAAAAAAAAGCTAATGTTTGTTTTTACAACGGTTATAAAAGAAGCCTCTGTGTGTCTTTCCCTCAGAAAAAAAAGATGACAAACTCGTTATTTGGTGAAACACTGATTACGTAAAAAAACAGACTGCCTGGCAAGTTTCCTAAGAATTAGATGTTCTCCAATGCATATGAATATAACTTTATTATTGCATACTTCACAATGAGAATTCCTTCAAGAACTTAAATAATAATGTCTTAATATCAACAGCTGAAGAGCCCTCTCCCTGTCAGAAGTCAGCACTATGCCATACTAAAGGGTTTCAATAAAATGTAGCTCGAAAATATTTGAAGCTTAAAATTTTTCCAGCTTTATTAATCTCAACAGTAACAGTACAGTGCAATGTCATTACAGTCAGTTGCTTCCTGCATTTCATTTTATAACAAAACAAAGCTGGATATACAAATAAGCTAATGCATTCCCCACCAAAAAAATATGTCAACGTCTCTAACAAACACTTCAGTGTTCATTTCAAACTTCTAAGCTAACCAGAAATGCTTTGCAATCATGAGCTGTGCTAATACCTTAGCACTCCCTACAGACTTACTGTACTATACTTACATGGTCAGGTTTATCTTTCAGAAGCTCTTTTATCTTCTGGACAGCAGAAGGGGTCTGAAAGACAGAAGCATGCATATAAATTTTAATTTCTTCTTTCGTTTATTTGCAAAGAGTATTTGCATGTATTAAAGTTGAGGCCTGTAAGATACACACTGCTCTAAAACAGATGTCTGCCCAACCTAATTGATACAGAACACAACACCTCTTCACTCCTCTCCTCACCCACACTGCCAGCAAACAGATACCTCAAGAATTCTATCCTTAATCCTTAACACTGGGGGTTTGGCTGTTACAATCAGCATATCAGAATGGTTTGGGTTGGAAGACAACCTTAAGGATCATCTAGTTCCAACACCCCTGCCATGGGCAGGTACAGTAAGCCAGGTTGGTCAAGGCCTTATCCAAACTGGCCCTGAACACATCCAGAATTTTCCTGGGCAACCCGTTCCAGTGCCTCACCTCCCTCAAAGCAAAGAATTTCTTCCTAATACTTATCTAAATTTCCCCCTTGTCTTATCACTACAGTTCCTGATGAAGAGTCTGTCTGCAGCTTCCCTGTAGGCCACCTTCAGATACTGGAAGGTTGCCGTGAGGTCTCCAGACAACTTTCTCTTCTTCAAGCTGGACAGCTCCAACCTTCTCAGCCTGTCTTTGTAAGGGAGGTGGCTGCAGTCCTCTTATCAGCTTTGTGGCCTCGTGTGGACTTGCTCCACATCCTTACCTTGGAGGCCCCAGAACTGGATGCAGTGTTCCAGGTGGGGTCTCACCAGAGCAGAGCAGAGGGGCAGAATCCCCTCCCTGGCCCTGCCGCCCACGCTGCTTTGGATGCAGCCCAGGACACGTTTGGCTCTCTGGGCTGCGAGTGCCCATGGCTGGGTCATGTCCAGCCTCTCACCCACCAGCAGCCCCAAGTCCTTCTCGATAGGGTTCCGCTCAATCCATTCTCCACCTAACCAGTTGGTGTGCCTGGGATTGCCCCAGCCCAGGTGCAGGACCTTGCACTTCACTTTGCTGAACTTCATGAGGTTTGTATCAGCCTACCTCTCAAGCCTGTCAAGATCCATGCTGTTTCTTTGGGTTTTTTCCCCGAAAATCACTACCATAATTCAACCAAGTAGCTCTGTTCTTGTGAAAATTTTGTTACACACACATTGCAGACAAAAATCAGTTAGATAGAGAAGGCTCATGGTCTATTTCTCTCTCCCCATTAACCTAAAGGGAACCTGTGATTTTACAGCAGATAAAATTCACCATTCATGCAGGTCTAGTTAATGCAGAAAGGCAAGAACACAATGCAAACGTCAAAATTTCCATTACACGCCTACAAATTTCTAAGACACCGAGAAAAGCATTCATTATGTGAAGTTCTTACTATGAGCCGGCTTAAACACACAAAGCAAAAGGCAAGTAGACTTGCAGTAGAAAATCCTTTCGAATTACCGCTACCAGCCTTGTCACTAGAGACCCACTGAGCAGGAACTGCCTGCTCTGACAAACACCTGAACTGTGTGCACTCGATCTGCCCCTGCTCCTGCACAGAACAACTGACTCTACTTTTCTCTGCAGTGATCTCTCTCAGAATCAGCGATTGGAAAAGACCTGTGCGATCATCGAGTCCAACCTATGACCGAACACCATGTTTTCAAGTTTGGCCTCCCCAGAACGGCGCTAGTACAGAATGCACGTCCTTTACTATTAACAACAGGATGTAAAGCCGTCTTGGAAACGACCTACGCGTCAGCCTCGGTAGGCAACGCCATTTCCCTTTTTAAAAAATACTTAATTAAATACTCTTTTTGGGGGTGTCTATGCCACAAGGCCCCGCGCTCGCAGGGGCCGCACCGGCGCTGCCCCGGAACTCCACGGTTCCGCAGACGGAGCGGCGCGGCGCGGGGCCTCCTCCCAGCGGGACTGGCGAGGCGCAGGAGCTCCCCCCGCGTCTCACCTCGGCAGGGGCAAGCAGAGCCCCCTGCAGCCCGCCCG
>VZTI01001080.1:786-37398 GCA_013397865.1 Struthidea cinerea | reverse complement strand
GCCCCCCCGCCGCAGCCGTCCCGCTGGTGTTACCGACGCCGGCCGACCCCGGCCCGGCGCTGCCCGGCCGAGTGGGCACAGCCCGGCGGGCCTGTCCGTCCCTGTCCTCGTCCCCGTGCCCGCCCCGCTGTCGCCAGGGTCCGCCTCACTGCCCGGGCCGGAGGGGGCCCGTGGCGCAGCTCCCGCACCCGTGAGGTGCCGCGGGCCCCCGGGTCCNCCAGGTGTCACGTGGAAAGGAGAGGTTTTTCTGAAAGCCTTTAATAATTTATTAGTCTGTCAACGCCCTTGAAGGGTCGAGTTAACAGGTTACGGAATAACAATGTTTATTAATTTAGAATGTTAAGGGATTGGAATGGAGCTTAAAGATCATCTAGTCCCAACCCCTCTGCCGTGGGCAGGGACACCACCGACTAGACCAGGTTTGTCAAGGCCTTGTCCAAACTGGCCCTGAACACATCCAGAATTTCCCTGGGCAACCCGTTCCAGTGCCTCACCTCCCTCACAGTAACGAATTTCTTCTTAATACCTATCTAAATTTCCCCCTTGTCTTATCACTACAGTTCCTGATGAACAGTTTGTCTCCAGCTTCCCTGTAGGCCCCCTTCAGATACTGGAAGGTTGCCATGAGGTCTCCAGACAACCTTCTCAGCCTGTCTTTGTAAGGGCGGTAGCCGCAGTCCTATCCACTTAGTGCAGAGGAGGCCACACACTCCAACAGTTCCATGTCCTCCTTATGTTGGAGGCCCCAGAGCTGGATGCAGTGTTCCAGGTAGGGTCTCACCAGAGCAGAGCAGAGGGGCAGAATCCCCTCCCTGGCCCTGATGCTGTGGATGCAGCCTAGAATACTGACATGTTAAGGTTCAAGGATTGATGGTGATAGCAGCTGACTACAAAAACATATTCAAAGCAATATATTAATTCAAAGCAATATACTAAAAAGCTCTAATCCCTAACAAAAGTGAGCTTGAGACAATCATTTAGCACTCATTGAACACTGTTCTTACCTAATGGTTGTCCCCATGGGAGCAAAGAGAGGTTGAGCCTATCAACTGATTCCAGAAGTTATAATGGAGTCTTTCCTAACTTCTCACCCTTCTGAATTCACTTTTGTACTATTTTCTTATGTTGAAATGGAGCTTGAGTGGTTCTAGTCATACAGCTTATTCAGTGAGGGGTGGTTGTACAGTGCGGGTGGATATCTCAGTACACATAATCTGTCAGCCTAAGGAGAGTGATTTCACCACAGCTGCTGATTCGACAACAGGACATCTTCCTTTATCTCCCTTGGTTTTCAGCTCCTGTGCAGCTTATCAGCCAGAAAGGAGGACTAAGTTCCATCCTCTGCAAGACCCTGGCTACAATGTACTCTACTCCACCCTTCTTCAGCATGTACAAGTGAGCAGGCAGTAGCAACCATATTTTCCTCTCTAATTTCCATACTGTTATCTTTTTATCCCCAAGCATTTTTCCACACTAGGGAACAACAGAGGCTCACGAGTACATAGTGTCCCACCTATAAAATACAGGCACAGAATGTGAATATTTATTGACTGTCACACAGGCAAGAATTTTAAAATAACAAAGCATATGGCTATTCCATAGGAAGCTTCAGCTCAGCAGGCAAAACCCATGTGCAGAGTGATCCATCTTGGACAAATCCCTGAATGAAGTGCACAGGACCTGGAACTAGTGACTGCTATGATCCATCACAGACAATGCATTGTGTCTGCCCTCCTACTGACCAGGATCCTGCCCTTTCCTCCAGGCTGATGCCTGCCTGGGGCCAGGTGAGAGGATGGCTGTGCAGTGGTCAGAACCCAGCTGCCCTTCTCCATCCCTCACTGGTGCAGAGGCATCATGGGAGGAGAGCTTCAAAGCTGCTGGGTGAACTGCACTGCCATTCCCCAGCTCCTGGTGGCTGCAGTGACTTGACTTACAAGAAACCCCAATAGCCTTGGTACAGGGAGACTCATGCCATTACTTTAAATTGAATTATGGCTATGCCAGAAGGAAAACAAGTACCCATTTTTCATTTCCACATTCCAGCATCCTTAAATATGCTAGATAATACTTTAAATCTGTGTTTATGAAGTCCAAGCACAAGAAACACACTTCAGTCTCATGACCTCACTTACTTCAGCTCCCCAGTTCTGGAGAGCTTAAGTATTAGAGCTGGTATTAAATGTGCAGATGTGTTTTTTACATACATAATTATGCCAGTGCTCTTTACTGAAGCACTACTACCTCAAATATAAAGACAGCAGGTGTATAAAGAAAGTTGCATTTTCTTTAGCTACAAAAAGTGTCTCTTTTCACACACAATTCATGCACCTTGAGCATGCAATCTCAACTGAACACTCTTACTTAGGGGTGGGGGGGATTTAAGTGCACTACTGAGCTGAAGCTGAAATCAGTACACTTGAAGGGGGGAAGTTCGTGAACGAATGCAACTAATGCTGCCGTCATCATTCACACTCTACCATGCAGGCACAAAGAGCTTTATTTTCTCTTTCCTCAGGATGCTTCCAATCATCACTCCTTAGTCCCCTGTCTGCTGAATCAATCTCAGCATGGAAGACTGAGCATGGGCTCGAACATTAGTCTTCCCTCAGAGAAGATAAATGCAAAAATCTGTTTTAAAATCTAACTAGCTGAAGCAAGTAACAAGAAATATTGATAATTTATCAGTATGGAAGAAAAAGCCAACAACCTTCCTTCCATGCTAGGGAACTCCTATGCAGCTATTTCAAGCCATGAAAACTTATTAGTGAAGGTAATTTTTTATGCAGCTTCTGTAGTTCTTATAAAAATGTGATGATGTTTATAAAAGAAATTGCTGTGCAATAAATGAATTTAAGTAAAATTTTAACAGATGGGGAAACAGTTTTAAATATAGCTATGAAACAAACCTCACCAGAACAATTAGGGAAAATGGATGTGTATAATCTAGTAGTTAAATAGCTAAATAAGATTGACTTACCTGTTTAAGACAGTTAACTGTGCTGCAAACCTGAAACAACTTCGTCTTTCTCAATTTCTCAGCCCTGATAACTTACTATTCACAGCATAAAGCATATTCCAACGTTGGAAACTCGGACATCAAAAGCATGTCCAATATGATGACAGCACTTTTTTCTAATAAAAAAGGCAGCATGAATAAACAACTGTGTGTCTCTCCATTTCATTAGAAGGACAGAGTATGCACCTGGTTCAGAAGATGTTTATACATTTCATTCCCACCAGCAAAATTGGAAGTAACTCTGAACAGAAAGCTAAATAAAGCACAAAGATAATATGCTTGAAAATGTCTTTAGGAAAGGACACAGAAGAAATTATTTGTGAAAGCAACATATCTAGAAGTTCACAGATAGCTGGCTCCAGATGGATGAAAACCAAAACAGGATCCTAGTTCCCTAAGACCACTTTGGCAATTTTAGCTTTCAACTTCCATAAAAATAGATTGATAGGGAAAAAAAAAATTGAACATGATAGTTCAAAATCCAGATAATTATAGTAAGTTATCATTCCTTCTACATTTATGTTAGGAATATTGAAAACTACAACCTCAGAAAAAAAATACAGAAACTTAAGTCTGATTTTCACCTTTTTTTTAAAATTTATTTCAGATTCATAAATTAACAGTGGTTTCAATTTTAACATGTAACTAATTCTTTTCTGAAGAAGATAAGATGGTACATTACCACCTCTGGAAGGACTTCAAGTAAAGCTCAAGTGCCTACTACTAATGAATGTAAATTCTTGACTGGTACAAGGATCCTCTTCACATTCTATGAAAACGGACATGTTTTTTTCCCCAGTTGCCAAATATAATACCTCTATTTCTTAAAGCATTTTTGTGTGTATCCCCAAGGCCTTGAAAAAGATTCTTAGCAGCAACAAAACAGGACTGACCTGTTTTCTAGTCTTTCTTTCTTTCTTCTTGAACATGAGCACAGCAGCAAATGAACTCCCATAAAATCACAGAACAGAAAACAACCCCAAAAAATCTCAGTGGCACTGCTTGTCCAGAGACTGTTTTACATATGATGACATGTTTTCAGTTCTCTAGAGAAATAAAAAAGAATGTAGCAGTCTACAAACATTTCAAACACTTACACAAGGATTCAGTAAACAATCAACATTAATAAATATCATTTGCGCCTTCTAAAATTCATTTGTGAAGAAAATATAATTTATTTGGCTAGCACTTAGTTTTAGTGCAGTTTAAAATGGTCAGGTGGAACAACAAAACCCTGAAAACAGTCCATTTTTAGTTCCTGCCCTTTTCTAAATGATTTACCTAGTAAACAAATACAAAACATCATGGCTTTCTATTAAAATGCTCAAACAATCTATTAAAGAGCAGGGGTCTGTATTAAAATCCACAGTTGTTTGTACTAGCAATTTAAAATAAAACACCCATGTTTTCATTGAACTTAAGCTGAAGGTTGTCTATGCTTCTGTCCTGTGAATTCAGATGCTTTAGCCAAAGACATTTCTTTTAAGTGAATGACAGGCCTGTGTTGCAATTTACCGGTGCTTAATATCCCTCATGATTCTTGCTGGGTCCTCTTCTGTGAGGCTTTTCCCTGAGTCATGTATTTATTGGAAAGGCTGCCTAAATTGGGAGGAAGAAAGCATCATGCTTTAAAGGTATTATTTGCCCTTTTTTTTTTTTTTTTCCAATAAAGACATAAACCAACTGAAACAAAAAGACAGGAGAAAATTACTGTCAAGTCAAACTATAATAAAAGGACACACAGATCAACTTAAAGAGCATTACCTGCTGAAGGACAGTAGGAAATAATACAAAATCAAAAACAAGCATTTTGTTCAACTAAACACCTAAAGACAAATCACTTTGTGTTAAAAAATCCTCAAACTTAGATTTGAAAAAGCCTTGCAGTGAAGACAAAAAACGGAATGTGTCTTCCCAACAAAACAGATAATTTAATTTGAGATACTTAATTGCAGTCAAGTCTTTACAAACTTCATAAAACTAATTAGGTCCCCCTCCAACTGCAGAGAGATTAGTGTATATTCCCATGCTGCTGAAAGGTTTGAAGAGTTGTACTAGAAATTCTAATTTAAAAAAAAGCAGCCATTCTTAAAATATTCATTGTAATGTACTTCATTGCTAATAAGTGTGTGAAATTACTGAAAGGAAGCTACATTGTTAATCACACATTTAAAGTAAAACATCTCTGATTCAGAAAGAATACATAAAGGCCTTTATAATACAATCTCACTGCTACTTCCAAATGTAATTTTAACTAGTTTGCATTTTGGCAGCTCAGACCAAGGATGTGGTTTGATAATCTCTCTTAAGTTTATCTTGTATAATTCTAGACAAATACTGCAAGGAACCCTCACAAGAAAGCATTCCATGTTTTGTCCCTGAAGAATCAGAAAACCCCACATAAGCTGAAACAGAAGAGATTGATCCAACTCCACCATACCCTTCTGCAAAATAAATCTACCAGAGTCAATGATATAAAAGCACAGAATTGTTATGCCCAAGTTTTGCTTCCAAATAAAAACGCAAATATTGTACACTTTTCCAGGTTAAAAAAATTGGTGGCTTCAGCCTGTTCAAGCTGCCACTGTGTTCAGCAAATTAGGTAGAGTTCCTATATGGACTGATGAAGAATCATACAGTTCTAGAATAATTTGGGTTAAAGGTCATTTAGTCCAACCCTCCTGTCATGGGCAGGGACATTTTCAACTAGATCAGGTTGCTCAGAGCCACATCCAACCTGACTTTGGATGTTTTCAGGGATGAGGCATCCACCACCTCTCTGGGCAACCTGTGCCCATGTTTCACCATCCCCATTGTAAAAAACAACTTTCTTTCTTTAATCTAATGTAAATTGACCCTCTTTCAGTTTTAAACCATTACCCCAGTGTCTGGGGTGACTTTGTGATGTTGTATCCCCTATCATTGCTCTATACCCAGAAATTAATTTTGTGCCTTTTCTGTGCCTTTAAACTGAGCCTGAGAGGGGAGACAGAGTAAAAAAAACTGAACGAACTTTTCAAAACAATTATTCACGGATAGGGATACACTGCTCAGTTTTGGCTGTGGCAGCAAGAGCGGAGGGAGTACCCTTCTTGCGGCTCAGCCAGTTTTTTTTGGCTCCTTTTCTCCGGAGAGAGAGATGGAGAGTTGAACTTTGTTTTCCTGGGACTTTGGTTTTTCCCTTTTTTCTCTTCTGGACTGTTTCAACAACATCAGAATACCTCAGGAGAAATTTTTCCCCGAGGCCCGGAGGTGGGCCCATGCCCTCGCCGACCCAGCTTCAAGGAGGAGAGAGACCACACCTACAGAAGCACTCTGAAATCTTCCCAGGATTCTCTCCACAGCAAGAGATTTCATTATTTAGCATTATTATTCCTTTCCTGTGTGTTTGTTAAATAGTTTTTATCTCTTTCACTTTCCTTCGAGGAAAATGTTTTTTCCCAAACCTGGTGGGGGGAAGAGTGGTTGTAACCTATTTTTCTCTCAGAGGATATATTTTCCTCCAAATTTGTCCAAACCAGGACACCCAGGTTCTATTGCAACAGTCCCTGCTAAAAAGTTTGTTCCCACTTTTCTTACGGGCCCCATTTTAGAACTGAAAGGCCACAATAGTCTTCCTGAAGTCTTCTTTTCTCCAGGCTGAACAACCCCAACCCTCTCAGCCCCTCCATAGGAGAGGTGCTCCATTCCTCTAATCATCTTGGTAACTCTTCTCTGGACTCACTCTCACAGGTCCATGTCCTTCCTGTGCTGGGACCCCAGAGCTGGATGCAGTGTTCCAGGTGGGGTCTCACCAGAGCAGAGCAGAGGGGCAGAATCCCCTCCCTTTCCCTGCTGGCCAGGCTTTTACACATAGTTTATGAATTGAACTGAAGATATACAAACCTGACTGGGGACTCAAAAATACTTCTCCTTTTTTCTTTTTTTCTTCATGTGTAAGCACTCCCTATGAAAAACATACACACATCAATCAACCAACAAAACTGAAGTATTTCATTTCACAACATAAACGGTTTTCCTTGAAAGCTAAAGTAAAGCTTTCTTAATTATTTTCTATGGACTTTAAAACATATAAAAAGTAAAGGATGAAACAAAAGCGACACTTGGTGTTTACCTGATTTAATCTACCAGCCTGTTTCACAGCACTGGGTAAAGAAGGGGATCCGCACAATACTTCTGGTTTTGAGCCTCCTGAAAAAATAATAAAAAGGAGTTGCTAAGTGGAAACTAGTTTCTATTTCAGTTATCATAAGACAGAAAAATACCAAAATATTTGCTATCTAGAATCAGAAAATGTAGAATATAGGACATTGTTATTTTCCTCAATTTTATAACATGAAAAACTGGCATAATGTGGTGAGATACATCTAAGCTAAGAACCTACAATAAATTAAACTTTGTATCCTCCTTTAGAATCATCAGGAGACAGGGAACTTAGTATGAATGAAGATAAGGTGATAAGCGAAGTGTCTGTAGTCTCACAAAACGCAGCAATGCAAAGAGCGAAATCTGAACTCTCTGATCCATTTGTTCATAGTACTTTATTCAACTACAGAGAACACTTCAGGCACTAAGCAAGCAATAGAAGACAAAAGCCAAACCTACGGCAATTCTTTCAAATTCAAACATACTAATAAAAACACCTACTTTAGAATTTATTAGTCTAGACATATATACTGTACAGCCTAAGTATAGTTCTCATACAATGAATGCTAAGTATCATTGACTGTGAAACAGTCAGGCATATTCCCCTTCACCTTAGCAAACTCAGTATCATGGCAAACAGAATGGTTGGAAGAGAAGTTCAGTGAGAAAAGGTCAAAGATAAACAAACTCAAAAGTTAAATTTAGACTTGACATACACCTTCAAAAGGTTAGAAGCTGAATGAAGCATGGCTTCAATTTTTTATCAACTTTTCTGTCCATCCAATACTTCTAGCAGTCTATCAAAGTAAGAATACTTCTAAATATATTCACAATTCTGAATATACTTGCACCATTTTCCTCCCTCTTCCAGTATTTTAACACAGTCTTATGCCCTCTTCCTCTAAATGCATCTGATTATGAAGAGTTTCCTGATCTAA
This sequence comes from Struthidea cinerea, assembly GCA_013397865.1. Taxonomy (NCBI): domain Eukaryota; kingdom Metazoa; phylum Chordata; class Aves; order Passeriformes; family Corcoracidae; genus Struthidea; species Struthidea cinerea. The sequence continues at coordinate 29,295 of VZTI01001080.1, read as the reverse complement.
GGCAGACAGGATATTTTTTCAGGTTGACAAAAGCTGGTTTGAAAGATATGTTTATATAAAAGATTCCTATCTGTTCCTTTAAGAGGTCAAGTCATTAGTAATCTGTAAAACAATTTTTTTCCAGCTTGAATTTAAACGCACCCCGGTTAACCTACAGGGAAACTGTTACTTTGTTCCTTTGGAAGCTAATTACAAGTACCACATATTGTCTAAAGTCTGAGTTTTATCTTAGAAAGATATTCCTTTGTAACACAAATGATGAGTGATCTGTCTTATTTGCAGGATGACTTAGATAATTAAATTCTTTTGCTTGGAAGTATTTCATTCAGATCTGTCAATCAGGATCTATGAGGTGAATTTCTGTATCCCTCCAACTGCTGAGTTGTCAGAAACGTTCTTTATTTTATTCACAAAATTCTATCTGAGCAAATCTGTACGCTTTTCATATTGACTTTAGGGTCATATAGAATCATACTGTTTAGGTAATGTAAAGAGCTGTAACATTAGCTTTTGTTGCAATTATGATGAACTGGAAGAGAAGCTGTACTTTGAAATGTTGGCAAGCTCATATACTGTGATGACAGTGGAAGCAATTTCATATATTTGTTACTCGTACCCTTTTAATTACGAATATCTTATCTGCTAAGAGAAACCATGCCAAATCTCCCAGGACACAGCAAACTTCTGAAAGGAAGGTGAGGATGAAGAGAAAATTGTTAAATGTGACTACATCAAAAAAACCCAACCCAACACTTACATGATGCAAAAACCTTATTTGTTAGTCAATCATGTGAAAAATACCAAAGAACACCCTAAGTGCTGTTTAAACTACTCAGCTTGATCAGTTTCATACCTGCAACTCCTTTATATTGTGGGCATTCCTTTTTAATATGACCTTCTCTTCCACAGATAAAACAACGTTTTTCTCTTAAGTCTCTGTCTTCCAGACGCTTCCATTTCTCTGCTGATTGCCTGGGAGTCTTCTCTCTTCCAGTTTCCACTATTACCCTTGCTAGCTTCCTCTTCTGAGGTGTACATAGGTGCAACTTTCCCTCCTTGATTGAGCTCTCCTTTTCTGCTGGTTTATTCTGCATTTCTCTGTCCTCTTTGCTTCTTTTCTCCTTGATTTCTCCATACCTTTGTGCACCTTCGTAATCACGACGCCGTCTTAGCCTGGAGGAGCAGAAAAATGCTGCAGAATTCAGAGGCCTAACATTCATACACAGAATCAATAAAAAACCAAAGAATTCTTCAGTGGAATAAATGAAGTGAATTGCCATACCTTTCCTTCTGACTCTCCTACCAAACAGTGCTACACTGATGTAACACATATTTAATAATTTAACTTTACAATTAGATGACAATGCAGTCCTAAATCCTAATAATTGTAACTCAAAAAATTTAAGAACAACTGAAAATCTGGCTGCTCAAGTTGCAGACAATGGAAGAGAAGAAACACCAAGCAAAATGCTAACAAAGTACAAAAAAAAATAGGGCTATAGTTCTGGGTTGTTTTTTTCATTTGTACAATTCAACCAGAACTCAGTTCCTTCCTTCTGAAAATGTGCATATTCACTCTAAAAGTCTCTTCTACTGAGAGAAGCTTCTATGTGACTTAAAGGTCTAGTAGTGAAGAAACACTACCACTGTCAGATTTGTCTCATGTAACAGCTTTACACATGACTAGAGAAGGAGACGGGAGTGAAACCTCCAAGTCTGAAGATGCTATCAGGCTCCTTTGGCAAGTTGGATGCATTGCTAATGGCTAAAAACTTGGAAAATACACACAGATGCCAATACTATACTCACTTTCGTCTCATGGGACAATCTTTCATGAAATGGCCAATTTTACCACAAGTTCTGCAGCATCTATCATTTGGTGCCAATTCTCCTTCGGTTAGTACCTCAGGATCAAAAAAGTACTCCTGTAGAAGAAATCACATTAATAATTGAAAAAGCATTTAAATAATTTAAAAATGAAAATCCAAACACTTGGAAATCAAGACAGATACAAAAGTGTTAGAACAGCAGTAAGAGTTACAGAAAAGAATAAACCTGGGGTCTGTAGCTGAACCCTGAAAGACCTAATGAATTAACTCGCCACTGACCTCTTTTTTGTCAGGCAGCCTACTGACCACCAGGTGTGCATACTCTTTTATACAACTGCAGTTTTAAGAAATGCTAAGCTGGTTTTGATTTGGATTAAAATACATAAATCTGTACAATGAAACTCTGACTTGACTAGTATTCTGTATACCAACATATTTTACATGCAAATGGCATTAAAATGGTACTCAGCAGTAACTCCCATGAAGATTTTTAGAGTAGCGTGGCAATTTAAGAGAAAGAGCTTAAAGTGAATGTAACCATACTCCTGCAAAGGCTAAGGTTTACGCCAAAGAGCACACACATACTCCTCTTAGAAGGAACTTACCATTTTTGATGGGTATTCTTTAGGAAATGTTTTTATAGGGGTACCAAATACCCTTCTGCCATTGATAAAAGCCTTCATTATAAAATTTGTCACTGTGGAAGAAAAAAAAAACCCAAACTGAAATCATCATCTAAATATCAAACCAGAATGTAAAGTAAGATCCAAGACAAGGTCTTCACTTTGTAACTGAAATTGTTAACAGAAGACTTACTTTTTCTTGACAATCCAGCTCCAAGATTGTGGTTCAAATCAAAGGGATCTGTAGAAAAAAACATGACAGGCATTCCTCAGTGTGCAGGCAAGAGAGTAGGAATTCTTTCCATGAAAATGAAATGGGCCAGAAAACAGTTTACAGAACATTTCTAAAATATGTCACTGAATTTTCTCTGTCAGAGATCACAGTGATACTCAACAGCATAATCATATACAGAGTTAAATTTATTAAGTGAATATGGGCTCAGCTAAACTTCGTATTTTTGAGAAAGCCTCAATGACATTATAGTTAATTTCTTTGCCAAAAGATTTTGTTAAATTTGTTTTTCTTTTACTTCATATTGAAAAAGATGAAGTTTGCTTTGCAACTTGTTTTCAGTAGCCAAAAAAACCCTTAAGAATAATTTTTAGCATTAGTGAAACTCAATGACAATTTTGTCATGATTTCAAAACATGAGCATGTAACTTATAATCTAGTAATAGGAAATAAATAAGCCTTGTGAAAAAGCAAAATTTTCACGTTAAAGAAGTTCTGTATATTCCTGCACTTCATATGCTTTTACCTTCAATTACAATATATTTGGAAGTCCACTGCTTCTTGAAAGTTGTAAGCAGACTTTTTCTCCTAATGCAGATGACATGCTCTTTAAAATCAAATTCTTCTGTGTAGAATCGGAGAAGACCCAGCCACAGCTGCCCAACAGATTCCGTGTTTTTCCCATAGTCTGGCCAAACAACTGACTAAAATTATAAAAACATTGTTATATCCAGTACTTACATTAAGCAGAATGATTTTCATAATTTCCATAATATATTTTAATAATTTATTTTATACAGAAAAACAATGGGGTTACACCAGAATACTTCCTTTCATAATTGCTATTGATAATCCAATATTGGTTTAAAATGGTATATTTTTTAACCTATTGACAACAAAAGAGGACAATTAATAGAACTTCTGGCATTAGGTTTTACCTCTTAAAAAAAAATTACTGATTCACATTACGAGTTGTCTAAAACAAATTTATTCAATGGAATTAACCAGATATGACCAGATATACAGGTGGTAAGAGTTATCTTCACCCAGAGAGACACAAAGAACAATTAATCATCCTTAACACCTTAAAATAACTTTTGTGATCTATTTTGTCAGATTTTGGAGTTTATTTTTTCACAGATGAATTGCAACCAACCATGTTCTAAAAGCTTTACAACACAGGAATGGGATTTTCAAAACAGCAGCCACTACACTTCCATTCCTGTATTTGCTCTGGGATAGAGTTAATTTTGTTCTTAGTAGCCAGTATAGTCTGTGTTGTGGATTTAGTGTAAGAATAATGTTGATAACGTCGATAAACCACTGATATTTTAGTTGCTGCTCAGTAGTGCCTACCCTAAGTCAAGGACTTTCCAGTTTCCCATGCTCTGCCAGCTGGCAGGTGCACAAAAAGCCAGAAGGGAGCAGTACCAGGACAGCTGACCTGAACTGGCCAAAGGGATATTCCACACCATAGAACATCATGCCCAGTATGTAAACTGGGGGGAACTGGCCAGGAGGTACTGACTGCTGCCCAGGGATGGGCTGGGCATCAGTCAGCAGCTGCTGAGCACTTGTATTGGGCATTTCTTGTTTCTCCTGGCTTTTAGTCCTCTCTCTCTCTTTTAATTACTACCATTACTACTACTACTATTATTATTATTATTATAATCATTGTAATAATTAGAAGTATGAGGATTATTATTTTATTTTGTTTCAATGAATAAAGTGTTTTTATTTCAACGCACAAATGTTACCTTTTTTTTTTTTGATTCGCCTTCCCACCAGGGAGGGGGCAGGGGGAATGAGAGAGTGGTTGTGAGGTGCTTAGTTGCCGGCTGGAGTTAAACCACAATATTCAACCTCTGTATTTGGGAAAAATGTCTTTAGAAGGAATTTCTATTTATTTGCCAAGCTACAAGTAAAACCTTTTCCAATTAGCCCGATTTACTCACCAACTCCTCTATCTTATCAAAGAAATATATGTTCCAGCCATCAACTAAAATTTCAGGCTTTTTTGGTTCTTTGTAGATCTGAAAGAATAATATTAAAACTCATTAGAAGAGCCTTTCATATTCAGCACTGACATTCTTCTGATCAATACTGCATACAGTTACTTGTTTCTTTCCAATATACTGTACCTCTTGAAGAACAGGGATGACTGGTGGATTTCTCTGCTGAAGAAAATAAAGCACCATAAGAGTATATGCATAAGATGACAGGCTACCTCGAGATGCATCTCCAATGTCACACATCTAGAAAAACAAACATGATTTTTATCTTTCATGGTGATCATCCTTTGCTGCAGGAACTACTGCTTCTAGAGTGTCTGAAATACACTTACCTTTGTAAAGACTTTCATTGTGTAACACAGATATTTTACTCTAGGATCAATAGCTGCGTATGATGACAGAAGTCTGGTGTTATGCAAGGCCTACAGAAATAAAGTCGTGCAGAAAATAAAGAAGCTCTGAAGTTATGACAGAAATAAGCTGAAAACATGAAAAAAAAAAACTCTAAGTTGTGTCCTCAAGAAATGCATGTGTGAAGCCCTACATAGTAGGAATATATATTGAAAAGGAAGCATTCAGCAATGAGGTTATCACCTGCTCTGTTAAAAGCCGATCAACCTTCTTAATCTGTGTGGAAGTGGTACAAAGCATCATTCCCAGAACAATACTTCAAAACAAGAAGCACTAATCTCCTACTACAGTTTCAAAATATTTGGTAGTAGGTAATTACCTGAACCAAGAGATTTCAGTCTGGATCTGTAAGAGCTACCAACGGACATATACAGATGCATAACTTCAAGGAGAAGACTTTCACACTTAGTGGTTGAGGTATTTTCCTCAAGACTCCCTGTGAGCTCATAAAAAATCTTCAGAAAGTTTAAAAATTGTCTCTAAGACTTAACTTTTCTTTGCTGTTTCAAAGAACAGGGTTTTGAAATTTAGAGACATTGAAATAAACAAAACCTGTTTTTAAAGTGTTTGGCCAAGAACATGTGAATTGGGTTTTTTTGTTTGTTTGTTTTGTTAATTCTAATATGTTACAGTTCAGGCAAGCTGGGTTCAAAATCACAATTTTCAGGTCTCAAGGCTAGGCAAGAGCTATGATGCTAAGTGGAGTCTAAAAAAGCTGAAGTTACATTATTTTGTCTCTCATTTAAGAAAGACTTAAAATACTTAAAACACTATTTCTTACTATTACTGAAGAACTAATAAATTTTCTTAGGAAAATGACAACTCTAAAGTCACAACTGTGCAGCTGACTCCAGTCATAGTCAAACAAACAAAACGAAAAAGGTTTCTTTGAAATATAAAACTGCAATAGGTAATTGGAAACAGTTGATTATTGAACCTCATTCAAACAATCACTTCAGTCTCAAGAAACATACTCAGTTTTTTGTTACACCACACAAAATAAAGAAGGAGATAACCTTACCAGAGTATTATATAAACTGATGTCTACTTCAAGACCACTTCTGACATGGAAAAATTTGACAATTGGGACTTTAGCAGTTGTTATAGGCAAGACATTTCTTAAACCTAGGATGAAATGTTTTATTACTGAATGGCTACAATACAGTCCTACATAGTATCAAATAACTTCCAACTGTATCAAAAAGGCTACAAATTAAATCTTAGTTGACACCAAGTTTGTATTTCAGTTATGTTTTAACATGGATTTTAGCAATTTGTCAAACACGATCAATCTGCTAAATATAATTTATATAAATGTATGTTTAGCACCCTCAAAAAATAAAGATCAGTCTAAGTAAGAGTATAGAATTTCTTTATAGAGAAATAAGCTTAAGAGAAAAATGATAGTTCGTTACAATTCATTGGAGAGACACCAAAATGAACACTATAAAATTCATGATTTCTTGTAGAAAAAACAGGATTCAAATTGCAGACTCGTATCACAGTATCTTTTACTATCAACTTACTGTGCACTGAACATACAAGTACGTAATTACTAAACTGAAGCCTCAAGTCTTAGATTGTTGTCCTTATGCATGTAGGTTATAAATATACCATCTGTCCAGTTCAGATGTGGTCCTATAACATTATAACCTCGAAGATCTACATATACAAACAAAAATAAATCCAAATGTTCACAATATTTAACCTCACTCTTACCAACATAAGGTCTTTGATATAGTTGTATCTTAATGACTTTGATCTACAGTGCCCCAGAACATTGTCACTACAGCAAATGAAGTAACAAAACCAGAATCACTTATTTTAGTTTTCCAGAAAGTTACCTGACTGTTTCTTGAGAACTTTTGCTAAATCTTCAATAATTCTGATGCAATCAAGTTCCTAAGACATTAAGAAAAAAAGCTGAAAGATGTATCTGCTGCAAGTATTTTAGGCAAACCTTTTATTATGTGCCATTAAGCTTAAAGCTGTGTAACTGCATGTTTCATACATAATTATGTGAATACAAAAAATTATTTCAAAATAGCGTATGTAAAAATCAACAGTTGATAATATAATTGAAACTTTTAAAAATCTGATATTAGGCATGAAAGGCCACTGACGTGCTCTGCCATTGTTTCCCATTCCTAGTTGTTTATGCAATAAAGAATGTTACTTATCTGCACAAATAAAGCAAGAAATGCAGAATTCAGGAGAAAACTGGCTACTTTATTCTTAAACTCATGCCTAAGCCAACAGAAAACACCCCCAAAATAATCTACCTTAATGGTACCTTAGTATTTTCTTCTGGTATTAAAGGCTTTTATAAAATAATTAATTTGTTACACTAGATACACAATATAAGAGAATTTTGCATTTATTCAACCATAAAACCAAAATCTTCTAAACCTACCTCAGCAGTTTCCAGACCATCTATTGTCATACAGATATCAAGATCACTTTGTTTGAAGCCAAAGCCATTTTTTGAGGAGCCAAACAAATCCAGCTTGGTTCCTGTAAGGCATGTGTTGTATTACAGCCATATATCAACAAAGAATCTCAAATTATATATAACACAGAATCTCAAGTTGTATGTAGCTTCAAACCACTGCATGTCTTCTAATACAGGCATGAAAACATTATTATATTTCTGTGGTACATGAAAATTTTCTGATCAACTTTGCTTATGAGAAAAGAATCTCTACTATTACTGCTTCAAATAAGCAGTCCGACAAATCCAGAAACAAGTTAGGTTTTCCAGTAATTAAAGTTTTCCAGTAATTAAAGCATCAGCAGTTAGGTTCAAGCTGACATCTGATTAAAAAATGCTTTGTACAGAGATTCTCATGGTAAGGGATATACCTGGCTCCAGCCAAAAAAATCTTTTTATAATTTTAAAAGATCATGAACTGAAGTCCAGGTGTTACAAGTAAGAACTCCAGAAGCAAACAAAGGAAAAAAAATCAAACACCTAGGTTCTGCAAATAGGCCAGATGTTCTGCCTATATTTTAAAATATTCCAAACTCAGTAAGTTTCAGTAGGAAGTACTACAAAAAACTTGTTGTTTGAAAGAGCAGTTACAAAAATAAGTCTAATTAATAAACACACTTAAAATAACAAATATAAAACTATTCCACTTCTGCTTTGATTGTTTTTTGCTAACTTGCCATTGTTCCTTCCCGCTAATGGGTGCTATATATGAATAAATAAAAAATCCCAAATTTAAAAAAGCCTTAAAAGACTTAGAACAAAAAATAATGTAATGAAGTATTGCAATGCTGAGCAGCAATATGGGTTAAACATTCAAACCTAAAGTGTTTATTATACTGAAATGATATTTTCTTGGAAAACACTCAAGTATGAACAATAAAAAGTATAAATATGAAGTTAGAATGGCCTAATTACCTGGGAAATCCTGTCTAATGAAGATTTCTAAGCTTTTTCTTATATATTCCCGAGCCTGATCCTCTAATATATTTGGAGCAAAATCATCTTTAAAAAAAAAAGGAAAAAAGACAAGAATTTAGGCAACTGTTCTGTAGAAAGAGCAAACAGTAAAGATTCAAGTGAAAATAGAGAGGGGTTTACAGTGGGGCAGGGGAAGGGAAAGAGAAAAAGAAAGAGGAAATTCACATGTGAAGGAACGAAAGCAAGGATGAAGTAGAAGAGAAATACCTGTTCAAAGAAAAACATTAATTAGACAAATAATGCATTTTGTCTGGTCAGAAATGGCGAGAGAGAAAGGAGGAAAGTTGGGTCACTCTGAAAAGAACAAAAGTGGAGAAGTGTTACAAAACAGAATTTTGACACTATTTTTTCCAGAACACTGAAGTCTTTGTTTACAAAAAACCACAAGTAAAGGAACAGTTAACATAATTCAAATCAGCCAAATATAAAAGCATCAGTCAAAAACTTCACCCAAAATTAGACTCTCAGAAAATATATTTTCCTATACGAGTAATCAACCAGCCAGCTGGAAGACGAATCTGAACACTTTCTGGTTCTCTAGATACAAACTATTCAGCAGTTCTATTAAAGCCATTACTATGAAGCCAAATCTTAGAATTATACCAAAGAGTTGGAGGCAATGTAATAAATAAACTGTTACCTTATAACACTGTTAGTCTGTGGGTATTTCATTATTTTTTTCTGATTCTTTTTCTATGGCACAACAATATTCAAAGGAAAAAACTTACGGTAACATTGGACACAAACTTGATCTAGAATAACTGAAAACTTGGGTGTCAGTGGTGGCAGTGGGTCAAGCTCAATTTTCTTGAAGTCTTCCGGACAATCATTCTTTAAATGACCTTCCCGTTTGCACAAGCTACATACTACTGTAGGAGACTGCACGAACAAAAAGCAAGATTGGTTTTAAAAACTATAGTACTTTAATGAATTTGAGCAACACTTTCATATAACTTCTAACAGAACATAAGCAGTATGTTTACCTTCTGATACAGCTTGCTTACCTTGCCCTTTGTAAAAGCTTGTTTACTGAACTGATAAAAAAGTTCAGATTCTAAGCACTGTTCTACTGTTGTGTTCTCTTCAGAATGGCTTCCCTTCTCAGTAAGATATTCTTGACTCAAATTGTTCCTCAGAGGTCCAGCTACATTTTCTTTGAAATGTTTGGTCTCATATTTACTGGGGATGGAAAAATCACCTTCTTCCTCTGACAGTGCATCATCATCTCCAGATCCAGTATACATGTTATCTAGTTCACCTTCAGCTCTAATGGTAACACTGCATTCTCTCTGATTCAGAAGACTTGGTGCTTCTTCCTCTTCCTCTTCATCATCTGAGTTAATCATCTGGGATATCTGACTTTGTGCTGAACACAGGAATTTTTGTGGGGATTCATCCAGTTCATCGGTACCTTCAGTGCTACTATCCTCATCAATGTCAATCTTGTCATCTGTTACACCACTGCACTCCAAGCCAAATTCATCACTCTCTGTAAGTGCAGTGTTTCGAAAACCTTCTAAGTCTGAAGTACTACATGTCTCTACATCGTGCTCATTCACCGTAACAGGGAGATCTCCACTGTCACTGTCTTCATCGACTGTCTGCTCAGCAGCCAAAATACTATTCCATCGTCTTTTCTGTAGTTCATGTCCTTCCTCTTCCTCCTCTTCTTCATCTTCATTTTCACTCTCTGTCTCTTCACAACTACGTTTAAAATCCTCATTATCTCCAGAAATAATCTCCTCAATTATACAGTCTGAGTCTTCATGGGTAATTCCTAGATGACTTATATCATCAGCCAATTCTTCTTCTGTGAAACTTTCTGAGCCATCACACAGTTTTGAAGGATCAATTTTATGTTCCTTGGGCATACATGTTACGCAATCTTCTACTACGGCTGTGTTTGTTCTACTATCTAAGTTTTGCAAGTCAGAATCTTCATGCTTTATAGCATCTTTTCCGTGGTCCAGGATTTGGGATTTCTCCTCACTTGCATTTGAAGAGGATGTTTTGCTCCATCTTGCACTTTTTTTGTGAGGCAAGGCAAAATACTTGTAAGTTGCTCTCAGGCAGTGAAGAATATACTCATATACTAGCTGGCTGTTCAGAGTTCTTGCCACATTCCTTTTGACTGAATATGGGTCTAGAAGAAAGAATAAGTGAGCCAACAGTGAAAGAGTTAGCTTCTTAAAAAAAGAATACACTTACATCCTTACAGAGTTTGAATTGCTAGTTACTCTTACATTGTGTAAGGACACAAGATCTATGAATTATGCTGAAAACACAATTCTGCTGAAATTTTAAGTTTGCTTAATTATATCTGATAATGTTAAAAATAATACCCAATAGAAATATTAAATTGATTTTTTTGAAAAAATATTCTACTATAATCAGTCCAATATTGAAAATTTCTAAGTTGTAACACACAGTATCAATAGCCAAGTCAGCACCTTATAAAAATTAATGTTACAGTTCTTTGAAGTTTGTTGAGACATATTTATGTACCTTCCACAGCAATGCGCTTTTTAGGCCAGTCCTTTGATTCACGAGACACTGGTTCTTTGACTCGTATGCTAATAACCAAATCAGCCATATTGAACTCCAAAGCATAGAAACGGAGCAGTTCAAGCCACAGCTGACCAACGGGTGCTGAACACTGCTGACTTAAATCAAATACTAAGGGAACCTGTCAATTACAGAAGACAACCGTAAATAGCATTTAGTGCACAGGCATTTAACTGTTACTCTTCCTTCATTTTATCTGTAACCTAGTATGACAGAACGTATCATTGCTTCCCTACTCCTGCAATTGCAATAAAAACTGCAATTAAAAAGGTGGAAGAGATTGTATAAAACTTCAAAATGAAAGGTTGCAGCAATGACAAAAAATATAATCAATAATTAATAACAATTGCTTCTTTAAGTGTTTGTGCCGTAATTTATAAATTTCAAAGAAAGAAGCGTATCTCATCTAACAGGACAGAATGGATTATGCAGCCTATTTTTTAGCAAAGTCTAGGCTGAATTGTTAACTGTCACAACATGCAATCATATAGTGATACTGTTTCTTACAAAGTTGTTATAATAGGAATAATTTGTAAGAACAACTCAAAGCAAAGAGGAAATATTTTTCATACACTAAATCTCATTCCAAGAGAAAACTGTTCCAGCTCTGTAAACTACATTATCCCTGATAGATTAAAATTCAGAGTCTTATCAAAGAGTTTGAAATTGTATCTATTTTTCTGCTAGCTCCTTAGTGCCAAGAGCTAAGCATAACAGACCTTGAAGCAAGCAGTCATGCAATCTCTTAGTTCAGCTCATGGTTTTGGAATATAAACACAAAACTGAAATTTTGTTCTTCTAAGACCAGCAATGTCTGCTACATTACTACAGAAATGAATATATAAAAGTTCAGACCTTGCCCCTTCTAGGGGAAGTTTCTTGTGGCAAATCAGAATCATCAGTGGGGTTATGCTCCCAAACCACAGCATCATTCTTGACTTCTTTCAGATGAAAATTAGTTAATTTGTTTAATGAGAATCCTTCAATCTAGAGGAAATGAAAAAAAAAAAACAGAGAACATCATGTGAACTTTAAATTTTAGTCCTCACATCACAGTAGAACAAGGTTTAGAAACACCTGTTCCAGGTCTAGAATATGTCCCAACCTTTTTCTCTCTTCTCCCCAAACTTCTCTGCAAAAAACTCTCAAGAGCTCAATGCTCTTGGAAGGGTGTGCTTGTGTCCACACTCAGGAAATATGGACAGTGAGGTGGACTGAACTGGATGAATGGCAGATCCCAGAGGGTTGTTATCAGTGGCACAGGGTCTAAACATGGGCCTGTCCCAAGTGGTATACACCAAGGGTCAATACTGGGCCCAGTGTTGCTCAATTTGTTCAGCAGTGACTCAGACAAAGGGACAGATGCCTCCTCAGCAGGTCACTGATGACACAAAGTTGTGAGCAGTGGCCAGTACCCCAGAATGCAGCCTTGACAAGGTGGGGAGAGGGGCAGAGAAGAACTGTCTGAAATTCAACAAAGGGAAAAGCAGGGTCCTGCACTGAGGAGGAATAACCCGAAGCACCAGCACAGGTTTGGGCTGATCTGCTGGAAAGCAGCTCTGAGGAGAAGGACCTGGGGGTTCTGGTGGACAGCAAGCTGCCCATGAGCCAGCAATGTGCCCTGGTGGCCACAAAGGTCAATGGTGTCCTGGGGTGCACTGGGAAGAGCATTGCCAGCAGGTCAAGGGAGGTGATCCTGCCCCTCTACTGTGTCCTGGTGAGGCACATCTGGAGTGCTGTGTCCAGCTCTGGGCTCCTCAGTGCGAGACATGGAACTTCTGCACTGGGTCCAGCAAAGGGCTACAAGGATAATTAAAGGACTAGAGCATTTCTCTTACGATGAAAGGCTGAGGGAGCTGGGCTTGTTCAGCCTTGAGAAGAGGCAACTCAGAGAGGACCTCATCCATATCTGAGTATCTGAAGGGTGTCAAGAGGATGGATCCAGGTGGTGCCGAGCAATACGACAAGAGGCAAGGTCTGACTGAGTTAAAGCTCACAGCCCTCCCAGTGCTGTGCTTTGCATCAGTAGCTGGAAGTGTGCTGATAACAGACCAGTGTTTTGGCTACTGCTGAGCAGCACTGCCCCTCTGACATTCCTTCCCCCCATCAAAGAGGATGGGAGTGGGCAAGAGCCTGGGAGGGGACACAACTAGGCCAGCTGACCCAAATCAACCAAATTCCCTATCATATGATGTCAGCTCACATATATAAGCTGAGAGAGAGAGGAGGAAGGGGGGGCATTCATGAGCTTCCAATGTTTGCCTTCCAGAGCAACTGCTACGCGTGCTGAAGCCCTGCTTCCCGGCAAGTGCCTGAACATCGCTGCTAATGGGAAGTAGAGATTGACCTTTTTTTTCCCCCTTCAGCTTTTGCACACACTAAACTCTGCTTATTCTTTTCCTTTTACTGTAATAAAACTGCTTTATCTCACCCTGCTGGCTGTTCTCTGTCTTACTCTCTCCCCTGTCCCAAAGGGAAAGGGAGTGATAAAGTGACTTAGTGGCACCTGGCAGCCAGCCAGGGTCAACCCACTACAATGATTTTCCCTGAGAGGGGAAACTGATGCACAGGAAGTTCCACCTGAATATGAGGAAGACCTTCTTTACTGTGTGGGTGACCAAGCACTGCAACAGAAAATTGTGTGACTCTGTGTCATGCAACCTTTTCTTTGCACATTAGACAAGCATAAATATGTATCTTTTGATTACATGGCCATACACAACAGGACATTTTTCTCATCCGGTTCAGAGAGTGGAGATGCTTCCAAATGAATCAGTAACATACTAGAGAAAATTGTTAACAAGGTTCATGTAATTAATTAGAGGAACTGCAACATGCATGCTAAACGTAACAAGAGACTGTAAGTACAAAAATGGGTGCCATGAATATAATACGTAAATGGTGTCCTGGAGAATTGGATTCTGGATTGCCATCCATAATACAACTCCTGACATCAAGATGCATTTCAGTTTCTAAACCCAAGAAATACATGCTCTAAACTGCTAATGTGATCCCTTCAGCAGGTATCACACCAGAGTGCTCCCCAACCATGGTCTACGTTTTGGAGAATTAGATGTCAAATTCCAAGACATTGTTTTGGGATGTAGCTATGTGGATTGAGTTCTCAAGAGTCTGGAAGAAAGGCTGAAAAAAATGAGGAAGTAAATTGTTGCAAAATGCATTATTCAATGCCCAGCTGTCTTTATTTACAGAGGGACAACAGAGCACTTACTTCAATGACTAGGATTGTGAAATGCAACCTCACAGCTAGGCATACTAAAGTTAAGTGTAGTCATTGAATGATGATGAATTCACAGATGAACTCACATTCTTAATTCCTGCGGGAATGGCTCGCCTATAGCGTGCTCAGAGTAGCATAGAGCTGACAGATTATATACCACCACAAGTGACTGGTCCTCTCATTCATACTATTCAGAGTATTAATACACATACCCATGATCCCAAATAGACAGGTAGAAAAGGCTCTTTCCTCTGTTGTAGAAAGAAAATAACCATTAAAGCGAACACATAAGGTGACAAGCCTCCCTCTTCGGGACGATCAACACAGCACAACTGTAAAAACAAATTGTACAGTCATTAAAGTTTCAAGTGATATCATGAAAAATACTCTTTTAATTACTGTTCAGAAGTCAGTCATACTGAATACTGACAGGAATTCAGACATCTTTGAGCTCTTACCAGATGGAATTTGTTCTCAAGGCCTGCATATTTACTGCAGTTACTATCATACTACCACAACATTTTCAGTGTAAGAGCCATAAGACACAGACTAGCAAAACAGACAGTATACAGCACATTTTCAAAAAATGATAGCTCCTTTTGCATAGATACAGTACAAGTCAAACGTTTTTCCATTTTTTAAATTAATATTTTAATTGCAGAGCCAAATTTTCAAACAAGTTATGTTAATTCACAAGACTGTTTACATTGACAATAGAGACAGTTTTAATTTTTTTTTTCATGATGGATTAAGTTTATGAGAAACTAGAAATTCCATTTCACATACATTCCTCTGACTAGTTTGGTAACAGAGCAGGATACTTACAGCCTGCATGCCACTGAATGACGCTTAAAATTCCAGTTTTGAAATTCAGTGGAATATTACCACACACAAATGATAATTATATAATTTATAAAATTTACGATTTATAAAAACTGATGTCCTTATTCCAACTCTTTTTTCAAAGGACTGTTTCAACAACTGTTTTCTAAACTATAACTACAGGCATAATATCAAAGTTCATTCAATATTTATTCACAGATAAGGGTATATAAATGACTCTCACCTTTGCCCAGTACCTGAAGGCAATCACTAAAGGTACAATAGTAGGTTCCAGCTTTCCAAGTGTAGCCAAATGGTTTGTTGTCAGACAAGCGTTCTCATTCCCTGCACTCACTTTACAAATAAGGCCACTAAAATCCAAAAAGAAACAGAAGATCTTGGAGGTTTTGTAAGAACATCCATGGGTCAGATAACACCTCACAGAACAGTGTAGCAGAAGGCTGTGAGGAAAGACTTGACAGCCTCTCAAAGACAGCATCTCTGCATGAATAGCAGCATGCAATACTAATTTGATTTACGGTTAGATTGAGAATATATGCATTATAATTTTCTGTACAAGTGTTTTAAAATACAATTCAAATTTAAATATTTTTTCTAATGATATGAATTTACTGAATTGAAAAAATCATAGTATTAGTTTCCTTCATGAAACAAAAATGTCTTCCCATACCACACCCACCATCAGTTTCTATGCTGTTTTCACAGAACACGAAACATTTTTAAACACTGAAAAATCAAGGTAGCAGCAAATAACTGGTAATATTTTTATCAGTAGCTGTTTATAGAATGTTTCATGAATCTTAATTGATATTCATCAAATGGGCAAAATAAAATATTTTTCACTTGTTCTCGAAATACTAGCAAAGCTAAGCAAATTTATCCTTACAGAAATCTATAATTTAATGTGGTATGTACACTACCTATAAGAAAGGAAAGTTTCTGCTTAAGCAATAATCCCAAATGGAAGGGTAAGGGTACATGCTGGAAGCCATAATGGTTGAAGGGGTTGGGAAATACACAGCTGAGGACAGAACAACCCTTACCCTCTTATTCTAGGCTAGGAATGACTTGCCCATGAGTGTTAGTTTGTGTTTCAAGATCCATGGAACTGTAATAATTTAGTACAGAAACGTCATTTATCAGGTGTTGGTAATATAATTTACATTGCTATATACTATTAGAACACACAAAGTGACAACCGAGACCTTTGCTTTTCTCTGCACACCACCACTGGTACTCTAGCATGGAAATCTGCATCAACTTCCGTAAAAGATTCTAAGCAGGAGAGAGAAAAGGAAGAAGCCACATTAAGCATGGTGTTGACAAAAAATATGTTGAACTGGTTGCAACTAGAGGAGTATATGTAGAATTTCAGCTTCTACTACACTGACTAACGTTGAGAAAAATAAAGTACATGTGATAATTTACAAGAGTGACTGGATGAATTTAAATGTTTCACATGTGATGGGAAGAATATGGTCTATACAATAAGCACTATTAGGAAAATACTGAGGAAAACCAGAACTTTTCAAAATTCATATACACACAGTAGGTACAATTAAGGAAGTATATTTTGGTTAAGAGCTGGGTTCAGTAATTCAGGCATACAGACTGACAACACCTGTGGAACGTTAGTGTGAAAAATAAAAAAACAGAGTGTTACATCACTACTATACAGAAAGAAATTTGTTCTCCCTGGTTATCTGACAGTGCTTTATGTAAATGTAAAACAGGCTTGCCTACATGATGCAATGTCCTTTTGCCATGCCTTTTCTATTTTTTTCTTCTTATTCTTCATTTAATTTTTCCAAATATGATTCAACTGCCAGCCACCCTGGTCCTTTCTCTAAGTGGTGTTTATTGATCCAAACTGAATTTATTTTTTGATGCCTCACTCTTTCACTGGCCATGAAGAGAGGAAACTATCAAACAATTTCAGATTCTTAAAAATTCTGAAATGACAAGATTTTTGTGATGTTACTTAGCCAACTATACACCTAATTTCATTGAAAATTATCTTGCTCTTGCCACTGGGGTACCTCAAACCCCTAATGCTTTATCCCTGTATCTTCTCACTCACAGAGAAGACTTTGCACAACATGTTAATGCAAATATTACTTGCTTTTGAGATACATTAGAAATCCTAACTTCTTACAAGATCTGGGTTTTCATTCCTCTAATATGACTGAAAAATAACCCCATTTTCAAAGACCATAATGGTCCAGACAATAAAATGCACATGCAACGATGGTGGGGGTGCCACTGAGAAAATCTAGGTCAGTAAATATACATGTTTTGAACCATATGGTCTGGTTCCCCAACTGTGGGCATAAAGCAAGGCAAGCAAGCAGTGAAGCCACTTTTCACAATCTGCATTTAAAAAGAACAGAGTTTTCACCCCCCCAGGCAATATCTCCATTGTTTTCTTGCCTGCATATGCTTGAATTGGTTTGAGTAAGTGCATTTTTTTAAAGGATCTTAAACTTCACTTCCCTGTATTAATGCAGAGAGTTACATTCGTTATCTGAAAAAAAACCCCATGTGTCTGTAAGCAGACATCTGTACACAGCCATCCCGTGCACTAAAAGACATGTGCATGTAGTCAGAGGAAAGAGACCGCAATGTGAAAGTACATCACTGGGTTTCCCTAACATGTTAAGGAACTTAGACTCTGCTGCCTTCCCAGCCTGCTCTATTAGCCATGCATCGTACAGAAAGTAGCTTATCTTACGTGCAATGACATCTTCACTTACAATGTAGGAGAAAGCTTCCCACTAGGAATTTCTCACATCATCAAAAACAACAGAACTTTAGCCCTCATAACACTGAACATCAAACCAAAAGTAGTTTTGCCAATGTATTCTTTTCTGCAGTATTTTTCAGTCTCATAACTTTCTAAAAAAGAATAGCATGTGGTGTACCTGTTCAGCAGAGGTGAAATTCAACAATACTAAGCAGCAATAGTTTAATGAAATCGAGAAGGCAGCAATTCTTTCTTACCACTGCTATGGAGACTTTCTTGCACAAGTAAGAGAACGTCTGGTTGAGTCATCTGTCAATAAGAGGAATAAAGCTGGTTTTGTATCACTCACTTGTCAAAAAGGTGATTTTCTACAACTCAAATTTAAAATCACCTCTAGGTGTACTACAGTATTATTAAGTTGGATCAAAAGGAACAGGAACTCTGCTTGTTTTGAAGGAAAAAAAAAATCCTGGAATAATTTTAATAAAGTCACTTTTACCTCTATCAAAGACTTGGCTATGGTAAGAAAACGCCCACCAACAGAATTACTGTTTCAGTGTGCTTAAATATGTCTGCATTCTGACACAGTGGACTTACATAATTTTAAAGACTGGAATTATAGCTTTTTAAAATTATATGCACTTTATGAACTTAGATCATTCTTTGTTTCCTAAAGGAAATGCTAAATTCTAACAACGGGACTACCAAATCAACTACAGCAGGAATAAGTTTATGTATGGAATGAAGTTCTTAACTCCTTTTCAATGTTCAAGCACAAAGACACATAGAAACAATTAAAATGACAAATTGTCTTGGGGTGACTTTATGACGTGTATCCCCTATCACTACTCTACGCCCACCAATCTTTTCTGTGCCTTTAAACTGAGCCTGAGAGGGACAGAGGGAAAAAAGCTTTCCAAAGCAGCTGTTTCAAGGACACCGAGATACACTCCTCTGCTTGCAGCAGCGAGAGCAATGGGGGGGAAAAACACCCTTGGATCTTTTCAGCCAACTTTTTCAGCTCTTCTTTTTCCCCAGCGGGAGACGGAGAGTTGAACTTTGTCTTCCTAGGATTTTGGTTTTTTCTTCTTCTCTTCTGGACTGTTTCAACAACATCTGAACACATTGGGAGAATTTTTCCCGGAGGCCCGGCGGGTGTGGGCCCTCACGGACCCAGCTCCAAGGAGGAGAGAGACCACACCTACAGAAGGACTCTGAAATCTTCCTAGGTTTTCTCTCCCCAGAGGGAGAGATTTCATTATTTAGCATTATTATTCCTTTCCTGTGTGTTTGCTAAATAAATAGCTTTTATCTCTCACTTTCCCTTGAGAAAAATTTCTTTTTTTTCCCGAACCTGGTGGGGGACAGGTGGTTGCAACCTGACTTCTATCAGAGGATATTTTCCTCCAAATTTGTCCAAACTAGGACACAAATCAAGGCTCCACAAAAAAATAGTAACATGGTTTCATGGCTCAAATAAAAACTAGTAGTCAAAACGTGCATATGTAAATACATCAGTACAAAACCAGGATCAGTACAGAAACAAGATCGCAGAAGTATCATTTATTCCAGCTGCTAGAGAATATAAATAATCATCTGTCTCACAGGACTGCTAGAGTACAGATGTTTTAAGTGTTTTCAGAAGAAGTTTCAATAAAACACGAAGCTGAATTATGCTGCCTGACCACTACTGTTCTGTGAAGAAAGGAATGTTATTCTAAGACCAGACCAGCTCTGTTTTACCCAATGGGCTTTTAGAGAAAGTGTTACTACCACACTAGAAAATATATTTAAAATATAGTCTACATAAAGATGCAAACATTCAAAACCATTTACACGTACTTAATAAAATGGCCTTACTTACATTGGCAGGAAACTGGGTATCTATGTTTATGTCTGAAGTTTTGAAACCAAATCTGCTACAGGAGGAGCCATACAATCTTAATGAACACTCTGCAACAAAAAGAATTATACTTCATTTACACTATGCCTAACCCTAAGTCTGTAGCTACTTTACAGCATTGTTAATAGATCTTAAACCTACACCTGGTTTTGATAAGCACAGGAAAAGCAGAAGGGTCTTCCAATAACCCAGAACTGTTACTAAATCCTGCCTTCCATGCTGTTGTTGGTAAAGGCTTATCATGAAGGTCAAATCCTTCCCACATCCTTTTCATCTTCACTGTTTACTCCAGGCTTCTTTGGGTCATGAGCACCATTGTAATTTAAATCTGAAACAGGGTTATATTACTACATCATGTCGTTCAACAGACTAGTAACTATGCTCTTTTAGAATTTAGAGAGACAAAGTTTTTAACTCAGTTTTCATTTCATAAGCTGTTGGGGATTTTTTTTGGTTGATTTCTTCTTTGTTTGTTCAGTTTTTGTTGTTAGTATTTTGTTTTTAAGTTGGCACATCTAACACTTAAAACAAATTGCAAATAATACCTGGCAATTTTTGACGCAGCAAGTTTTCCATCGTTGCTTTAATGTTAAGCCTTTCTTCTAGATCTTCATTATTTAAGCCAAACTCCTGCACTACGTTTTCAATAGCAACACCAATAGCTTGTATCTGGGAAGGCGTTGGAGGAGGAAGAGCAGTCAGCAGTTGTTCTTCTTGCTTTTCCTTCCAAGAAAAAAGACCGATGTTCTAATGAGTTTCTTGAGTTGCTTAACATGCTAGAATGAATGCCAACAACTCATCCCAAGTAATACCACCACCACCACCACAGATTTTCCAGATAATGTAGGTAATTGGAAGCAATAAAGAATCCGATACTCCAGGAGGCCTCAGTAACCATCAGAGGTATATATACCTGTATTTGGCATGTGAAAAAAAAAATCACAAGTTCTTTCATCACCTATGAGGTGTGAAAAGGTAGGAGCTAAAGAGGAAGAAACTGGAAATCTGCATATGACGTATTTTTGTCCACTTCAAGCAGAGAAAGTAGAAGATATTTAAAAAAAAAAGGTAAAATCGATGTTATGCTGAAAGTTATTTTGATACTAATGCTCAAAACAAACCTATTTCCTTTACATATAAACAAGCCTGTAATACTCCACAAGTGCTTAATTTTTAAAGTATTTCTGAACTGAAATATTGACTCTGACATGCAAATTATCATTTCTAATTCTGCCATACCAACTGTATTTGCATATTGCTATTCCTCATTGTGAAGTCCATGTCCCAAGCTTACTGTTTTTATCAGTATCCCTATGTAACAGTTTTTAAAAAGACTGAAACATGGCAAAAACTAAATGCTTTTAATGATTTTAAAAGCAGTGCAACTTCATAATCATTAGTAGGGTAAGGAAGGTTTCATTAAACTACAGTTTATACTTTTTCTTGTGTTTAACTCACCTTTACGATTTTCTTGTGTCTTTTGTCTTTAATATGCTTATGAGCAAAAGCCACTGACTCAATCAAAACATCACATAGTTTGCAGGCATATTTTGCTGATGGGTAGCTTCGAGGTTGCTAAAATAAAGATAGTAAAAAAACCCCTAAAATATATAAAGATATTACTTTCACTTCACTCAATACCCTTGCTAAGTTGAATGACTAACTCTAAAATCTACACCCACTCACTTCAGCTTCCCTAACTCCATATTTGCCATCAAAAAGTTTGCACATCAAATATAATGTCAGAAGAATGATACCTTGTCAATCACACCCAACACCCTATCTTTTACAGGAGAAAATACCCAACGCCCATGGAAGAGTACATTAATTGAACAAACAACTACTCCAGCATTTTAATTAAGATCTGTTATTATTTCATGAACTAAAGGAGAAGCCATTTTTTGACCTTGAATAGTTATCAATATTGTAGAAAAAAATCCCCAAAAGATAACCCATCTTCTTTTTACAATTCATTAAGAGCAATACCATTACTTAAATTCTGTAACTAAACTTTTTAGCTACAATCAGAGATATTGCTCAAAGTCTACACTCTACAAGGTATTTACAGGAAAAAAAAAATAGGAGAGGTCTATCTATACAAGTAAAGACAGTGGCACCTTCTTCAGTCTATAAATGTAGTCTCGCTTCAATCGTTCTTCAGCTTGCTGCAGCCCCAGAAGTTCTTTCGCTGACAGCACAGATTCATCTATGACTGGACCATCCACTTCATCATGATCATACTCATCTTTTCTAGTTCTTCTCGATCTTCTTGGTTTTCTAAGCTTCTTCATTTCTTATAAAGAGTTATGAGAGCAAATGTGTCAAATAACTTCAGTGCCCCACAGCCTTTTAAAAAATTTTTCCTTAATTAACATTCCACTTATATAAGAGCCAAAGAATTCACCTACCTGTTATGATTTCACAATCTGTTCTGTGCAAGTCTGACAATAATAAGTGTGTATTAGTATCATAACCTATACTACCTTTGTCCCAAACTACAAATACATCAACTAATTTGTCCCTCTGAAGACAATGACCTTATTTAGACACCATTGTTAAAACAAGCAAAAAAAAAAAGAAAAAAAAGAAAGAACTAAATGGAATTGATATACCTGCATGTCATTATAATGAAAAGACAGAATGCATTGAAAGATTTCAGGATGCCTCGTCAGGCTTTTGTAGACGACTAAGTTAGACTACAAGTATGACAGAATTAAAAAGTGTAGGCCAATTTGAATGACTCACAAGAGCTGGCAGCACTATGATACGGCACTGTCATGGCATAGCTCACATTTGATATTTTATTAACAAGGGATTACTACCAGTGATAATCTAATTTGCCTTTCAGTTAAGTCAGTATTTGGATCAGTACTACCTCCACAATACTAAATAAACAAGTGAAAAAAAGTAAGCACCACTGCTGACTACAGAGACTAAAGAATCGACTTGCTAAGTATGTGCACATTGCTTAATAAAGCTGTAATACTGTCATAATAATAATGCTTAAAAAGCCTCTTGTGTTTACAGCAAAAGTTCTGGAACAAATTAATGTAAATGCCACTTCTACTTTAAAGCAAATTTTGTCATCATTCTGAAGCAGAAGGTGCTATTGGCCTAAAGCCAATACCTGTAAAAATCACCTCAGGAATAAATATACACAGGTCAGATTTTCACACATGACTTCAGATCACATCTTGCCTTTCACTTGTACAGCTATACAGGATGGATAGCATGGAATTTCTGAAGTTTCCGTCTTCTAAGAAAGTTTAAGCAACTTCCCTAGACTCCCAAACTTTTATCATAGCATGAGGCTTTAATTTGTAATAAAAAGACCAAAAAAACCCCCAGATAAACTGCTCTGCCAAATATATTTATGAAGTTTCTTTCCTGTGACCACAATTTTTGTCTCTAACAATTGACAAAAGGGAAACAACACAGTTGTGTATTTGTAACCAGTTATTTGATTCGGTTCACTAAGCAGCACACACGTGTTAGTGGTGCAAACAGTATCAGGACAAAAATGGTAATATAATTTCTTTCTTTCAGCAGCAGCACAAATTTAAGCTGGAATAAAGAGAATTTAGGCTTAACAGGTTGCAAAAACAGTACTCCCAAGGAATCAAGGAAACAAAAACAAAAGTCTGAGCTTCTGAACCTTCCACATACCCTCCATTTTTGCTCTGACACTTCTGCTCAAATTCCTAAGATGTGCCACATCTATTTGACTACATTTTTAACTAATCAGTGTAGATAGAACCTGAAGGTGTATTAATGTCTTCACAGAAAAGCCTGTGACAACTACCCACTTATCAATTATTTCTGTAGCCAATAAATAACTTTAAAAAAAAATTACAAATTAAAAAAGACTTCCTAAAAAAAATACAAATTAAAAAAATACTTCTGGTAGGTACAGGAGTGACAATCTAATTATAGGTTAATGATTAAATGAAGTACTAAAGGCAAGTTAAAGATAAAGCTCTTGCAGAGAAAACAGTGTCTCAGAGATTTGGTAAACTCCTTATGAGCTACAATAAAAAAAGACATGAAGGTAATGAAAAGGATAACTGCACAAAATATTTCAAGTAAATGCTAAAAGAAACAATTTTAGTGATTTTGCTACTTCACACAGAACTTCTGAAGGGACCTCAAGAGATGAACTATGCCATCCATGCCTGTGCTTCACAGCAGGATGAAATGAATTCTGTCCGATCTGAGCAATGCTCAGCTAACCTGCTCTTAAAGGCCTTCAGGTACATTTTCCATGAGCTGCCCAGACAACCTCTCCAGAACTTCCCTACTTTTACCTCTAGAAACTCTAAAGGTTGCCCTTTAGTCTTCACCTGAACCTTTCTTGTTCAATTTTAGTCCCATTGCTTAGTGTCCCATCTACTGGAAAGAACCAAGATAGTTTACTACATCGGTTTTTTACAGCCTTCCTAGACAGAGGAAGATTGTAACTATGCCTCCCTATGCTTTTCATTTTGCAGAAGGATTGGGCATTGTTCACAGTTTGAACAGCTTCTGTTTCCTACGTGTCTTCACAACCTACTTGCTTTTGTTTGGACAGCTTTCATTTTATTCATACAAGTGGGGTCCCAAAACTGGATGGAGGACTGCAACTGAGTTTACAGAAGACTCAGAAAAAGGGGTACTTCAGGCTGTGAGTCTTTTCTCATGCCTCACAACTTCATGATAATAACTACTGATTATCATCTTCCGATTCACTATAATTTCAGATTCGTCTCTGAAAAAAATACTATTTTATACTAAATTTTCCTCCTTTATTTGCATAGTTGACATTCCTATTTAAACAATGGCCTTTACACATCCTTCGTATTTCATTCTATATGTAGGTCATTTCTCCAGTTGTGCAAAGTTACTTTAATTGACCTTCCTGCTTTTCTGCATTCCAGTCCTTCCAGCTCCACAGCATATTCAATTTTCAGAGCACACAATTAATAAGTCTGGTGTCTTCATTCATCATTAGAGTTGTATAATGATAGTGGCATAGAATCCTCACTCACTAGATGTTTGCTCACTGCTTTCTTTAACTGACAAAATCCTTAGTAGTTTCTGAGTATAGTTACCTGATTAGCTTTGCAAGTCTCTTACATTAATTTAATCCAGATAATTTTCCACTAGTTTACTTACAGAACTGTCACGTAAGAGTATCCAAAGTAGCACAGTACTAGTACCAGCAATATCTACCATCTGCCTTTCCCATGTCCACAGGGGACTGATAACTATTTTAAAGAAATAAATTAGGGCTTGGCATATCTTTTCCTTAACAAATCCATACTTAGCTACTATTTTTCTTTGCTACCTTTCAAATACTTACAGTATATTATTTGTTCCAAAATTGGCTCCCAAGATTAAAGCTGCACACCAATTATTTTATTTCCACTTGCACTTTCCTGTAATCAGTAGCTCACTTCCAAGTTCTCAAGTATGACTGCCAATTGTTCCAAACATCTATTTCAGTGAGTTACTGAAGTTTCACAGAAAAAAGTTCATTACATCAAGTAAACTGAAGAAAAACCTTATGAAAACACTCCGCTCTCTCCTCATGTGAGGTTGAGCTGTGTGCAACTTACTTCTGACAATAAGAGACACTGGGCATCTGTTCACAGTTTATCTTTCTAGTGACAGCTACTATCAAGGGAAAGGAAATTTAATTCCTGGGCTTCCTGGTATGAACCAGCAATAGCTTTTCTTCTCAGCAGAGGGTCTGATCACTACTGTCTTTGGCTCCCACTCTTAACCAAAACAAGACAGGTTTCTTGTCAACTGGCTTTCCATGTTAGCAGCACCACATCCACGCTTTAGTCTTTCTTATTTTATGTAGTTATATTCTCTATATTCTTTGAAGCTTTCTTTTTCTGCTTTACTTACATTAAACGAAAATATTATGGGATCGATCACTTAACCATCTCTCAGCCAGTCCTTCCTCACATTTCAACGCTTTGGGTTTGTACGCTCATTATTAGTACCAACTGCCCACAGGGAAGTTCAATATGTATGGAGAACTAGATTTGTGTTATTGCTGTACTAAGTTCTCACAATAATTACATGGCATTGTTTTCAATCTTCATTAAGACACATCATTAAAGACCTCATTGGTAGCTCAAAAAATCTTACCCTGTTATCAGCTTAACTGAAAGATCCCTTACCTGCCTTGACAGATTCCATCAAACTGTACAGGGAAAACTGCAAACAGGGACACTACACAGATGCTGCAATCTACCTACCTCTACCACTCAAAACTAAACTACAAAGACAACACAATCTATGAAACAAGTTCTGTATCATTTGCTGTAGCAATTTGTCTAAAGTGCTACAAGTACAGTGCAGTCAATAGTTTGCAACACATGACAGAACAAAAACGCTTTTTTGCTTTAATAGTGAATCTATAAATTTTACTTTTCAGTAACACATGTAGGAACCTACTTTACTGGATAGCTATGTAAAAACAAACAAACATGTGATTACCAGAACTTCCTTTCTGCATGTCTGGCACATCTTTGCTCATTAAATCTTCCTGAAGTTGTCGTCTTACATTTCTGTTTCCAGCACCTTCCACCTCATGAAAAGAGTCCTTTCTTGTCCTGCCATGCCCAGGAATCCAGGCAACAGATCGGTACTCTCTCCAGGTGTCAGAAGTACTACGGTGGTCATCAGATACCCACTTCTTTATTTGGTCTCTCTGGATATCATTTAACTTTGACCCTTGACTGTAAGTTGTGTTTTTAAGTGAATTTGGGCTACTCAAAACACTACGTGGCCCTTGCCTGGGACTACTTCCATAATGACCTGGAGCTCCCTTTTTCTTTTGCAGGCTGGTATCTATTTTATTGCTATAGCCACTGCCATATTCATCCATGACTGCGTAGTCTTTCTGTAAGGGACCTTCTTTTAATTCTTCTTGACGCAAAATTTCCCGTTCCTTATTTTGTTTGGCAAAGCAAGGTTTTGCAGCATCTCCCATGGTTATTGCTGTTCAGTTTAGTGACTCCCACCTAGAAATCACAAAGTTAAAAGCTGTATTTTAAAATCAGTCAAGCAATAAACACTAGGTATTAATTGCTATGGAAATCTCAACAATCGAAGCCCTGGCTTGAAACAAGGCAAGAAAAGGCACTCCAAAACTCACCTAGGTCTCTTCTCTTAGAATGTCTAACACCTATGGGTGGTTCATAAAATCCAGAGATGGCCTATGGCTTTTCCAGGCACTAAGGTCCAGATGCCTTTAGGACAGATGGGAAATTTTAAGACTCTACATCAGTCGCAGCTCAGTACAGGCAAGCTGTGAAAGAAATGCTGAAGGAATTTCATGGCATGCAGATTATGTAGGAGGCAAAAACAAGGATGGCCCCAAGGCCATTCTACATATCAAAATATGCCTCCTTGCCCACAGTAGACACTGTTCACCTTAAGAATGAAAACTGTGGTCATCAAAGAGATGCAGAAGCTAAGCTGCAATCTAGCTCGAAGGCAAATATGATATAATGATTTAGAAACAATGAGCACTCTGCACATTTTAACCAGACCACCATTGTGACGTCTCACATTACTCAGAATTAAGCACTCCCATTTCATACTATTTTAGCACTGTCCGAAACATCTGGGCCACTGAACTGCTTGCATACGCACCCCCCTTTCCTTGGTCACATCCATGCTCTTACTGCAAAACACTTCCACAGAGCTCTAACTCCAGTGCTGCCAGCAAGCCCTGTGGACTGTGAAAGGGGGAACTACAGGAAGAGACTGTGTAAAACAAGTTAAGAGGCAGTGGTCTCATCAACACTGAATATTTTATGATTTAAATATAGACACACACAACCAAACAAAAAAGATTTTCTCTTTCAAAATATGTGCAGGTGCTTAAGGATGCAGATGAAGCTGTAAAGTGATGTAAAGAGCATTTTCGAGCATCTAAACATCAGAAAATATCCTTGTGTTGCCTTTAACACGGGAGTAAGGTACCTGATTTTTTAACCTTTTTTTTTTAAGTTCTGAAGGCCACAAAGGCACTCTTAAGCATCTCAGTGTCTGCTTTTTATAGGCCTGAGGCTTTTAGTGTTTATCCTCCTCTTAAAAAGAAGATAGTTTTTTGCTCCTACACAAGCAACAAAACAAATAGGATACCTGTCCTAAAGACCGGAATTCTTACCCAATTATGTACACCTCGGAAATGCAGCTGCTCCAGCTAAGAGTGGAAAGAAAAGTTTCAAACACACAAAGTGTACTTGCTTCCTATTTTAGGCAAGAAACTGCTGTCAAACGCGAATTTCAGAGTGACCTAAACCCAGCTTGTTTTAGAGTTATCCCCAGCAGCAACGACCACACCCTGCCGCCAGGCTGGATGACGACACCTCCCTGCACTGGAAGGAAGCAGAAAAGTCAAAGTTTACATTAGCCTCCGGCTCCCAACCACGACTGCAGGTCGAGCCTGGCATGGGCAGGGGGCTGCCCTGGGGGTCAGCGGCGTCGCAGATGGCCACGACACGGTTGCCTTCGGGGCCAGAAGCACCGGGCAGCGCCGGCCAAGTTGCCAGCAGGACCCAGGCGAAGGCGTTACGATACCGGCGCAGGAAACGCACTACGTGGGCCAGGACTCCCCTGCCACTACGCCGCAGCT
>VZTI01001069.1:59846-113386 GCA_013397865.1 Struthidea cinerea | reverse complement strand
TCATCCTAGAGCACATGGCACGGTATTGGGACCAGATAGTTCTGGAACATCTGGAGATTCCACAGCCTCTCTGGACAATTTGTTCCAGTGCTCGGTCACCTGCCCAGTAAAGAAGTTCTTCCTCATGTTCAGCTGGAGCTTCCTGTGCATCAGTTTCTGCCCATTGCCTCCTGTCCTATTGCTGGGCACCACTGAGCACAGCCTGGCTCCATCCTCCTGGCACCTCCCTTCAGATACTCACAGACATTGATTGATGAGGTCCCCTCTCAGTGTCTCTTCCTGAGGCTGAACAGGTCCAGCTCCCTCAGCCTTTCCTCATGAGAGAGATGCTCCAGTCCTTTAATCATCTTTGTTACCCTCCACTGGAGCTGCTCCAGGAGCTCCACGTCTCTCTTGTCCTGAGGAGCCCAGAACTGGACACAGCACTCCAGATGTGCCTCACCAGGGCTGAGTGGAGGGGCAGGATCACCTCCCTGGACCTGCTGCCAATGCTCTTCCTAATGCAGCCCAGGATTCCATTTTCCTTGCTAGCTCCTTTCATTCTTTCTCCTTTAGTTTCTCGGTCTTTGAAATAGCCTCACACCCTAGCTGCCCTTCCTGGGGTCTATCTTCTTTTCCAATGAAAATATATAAACAAAAACTTATTTCTGCTGTCCTTCAAACCTCCATCTTTTGCCCACAGCAAAGAAGCAAGGGTACAACACATGATCCAGTACATCAAACTATACAACTGCCTTAAAAAAAGCCTCTCACTAATGATAATAATCCTTTGACTATTTAAAACTTAAGGATACACCATTGCAAAAGGTGCATATATACATAATATACATATTATATATATATATATAAAATACATAGTAGCTGTGTGTGGAATTAGTTAAAATACTCATTTATTTAATCTTTGTTTTGGTAAACATCAGTTTTGTTTCTCCTTTCTGCTTCCTCACACACCAAAGAGGCATCCTGACTCACACTATTTGTACATCTACTCTCTAGCGCAAATAGTTCAGCAATGAGCTCAGCCTCTCTGCTAAGCCTATGGGGAGGAAGGATTGGCTGGTAAAAAGGAAGTGTAGTTTGAATCACAGCTCTCCATTTTGCTCGATAAAACATCACAGGATATGAGGCTGAGAAATGAACAGCCCTTTCTTTTCACAGTAAGCATAAAAGGTTGTACAAACAGGAGTCATCTGTTTCCCATTTGTCACCCTTTCACCACAGCATGGAGGTTCTGACTTGTTGCAAATCTTTAAAGCAAACTTTAGGAATCACGCTGGGCACATGTAAACTAAGAAACTCAAAATGCAGGAATGTTCCTCTGATGAGAACTTTTGCTGGCCCTCTCTTCCCCCTCTCTCACCAGAAGTCCTGTATGAGCAAGCAAATACCCACTGCTACTGTGCCGTCTCGCTTCCAGTCTCAGTCCCCAGGCAGCACCAGCCAGGCACCCGGCTAAGGGATCAGCATCCCTGCAGGCATCTCTGATTGCCTGGCTGCCATCACCAAGCATGTTTGGGAAACTACTTCCAGGTACCTGTCTTCTGACACCTAATTCTCCCCACCTGCATTATGTCTCACTGCTTATCTACTGCTTGATCTGTTTATTTGTCCATTTGCTGACTCATCTCTCTTCCCATTGATACCTGATGGACTAAATAGGTCAGCTAACTCTTTCACTGATATGCTGCTGTCCACGACTTATCTGCTGAATCAATACACTGCTGTTTGTTTTTCTGTTCCTCTAGGTAGCTAAATTAGATGGTAACTGATTCCCTTCCTTTTAAACAGACACAGTCGCTGACTCTGCTTCCTTAGTTAATAATTTCATTTAATGTTAGATTCCTTTTGTCAGCTGCTAAACTATGCTTTTGACTCCTTGAGTCTTTCTCCATAAACTTATGATCCTGTACATTTGCTCTCTTGCCATCATCTCTTTAGCAGTTTCTGCCTCTATATACTCTTTTCCCCTTCTTGGTACTTCCTTTCTCATACTTTCTTTCATGTCATTTGTCATTCATACCGTCCTTCCATTTTGTCCCTTTGCCTGCCCATACCACATCACACACTTGACTACCCTTCTGCCACCCAAAGCAGCCCTTTCCCTTCCTTTATCATTCCATTATTTGTCAGCATTATATATAAAGTTAATGTAATTACATAAATTATCCTTGTAATTACACTTCAAATGTGTTTTTCTGGTACTTGTTAATTGTCATGAATCCACAGGTTGGAAAGTCTGCAATGTGACCATCAGCAACTGTACAATACAGCTTAATTATTAAACTTGGAGTGGAATAGCATTTGCATGAAGCAGAAGACCTGGAGGCTAATATAATAAGTCAATAAAAGTACATGAATCCCTAGTAATAATACACAGAAAAGCAAAGTATAAGATAATTACCAGAGCTGATGAATAGATAATTTTAAACTTGTTAAAATACCCTGACGCACCTGCTGCAAAACAAGCAGCTTTTCCTTTTGCAATAAAGTAGAAAACTGAAAGCATTTATATTTTTCCTGTCGCTCTTCTTTTTTAAAATTTTGTATTTTCTTTTGTTTCTGAATGTAAATAAGGGACTAATCAAGTTTATACCTCTCTTTCCAACCACTGAATAATTTTGTAAAATGCCTGTAAGTTTTAAAAGTTACCCAGAGGAAAAATAAAGTTGGTGATCTTCCTACTTGGTAACTTTTCAAAAAGTGGTAGATAAGTTTCAGAGTTAGGAAACCCAAAAGTCTGACAGATTCTGAAGAAAACAAAATTCTTTGTTAAACTGGTTTTATTTAAAATGAATTCATCATCTTAAAAAAAAAAAAAAAGAAAAAAAAATCCAAAAACCATAAGAGGGTTTTTAGAAATTATTGGTCCTTTTATTTTTTTAATTCTTTACTGCAATGTGGTATGGAGAAAACTGAAGTAAAACACCCTTTCAAAATTTAAAAATATTGAGTAACCTACTCCAACTTCACTGAAATTTTAATTCTGGAGATTTTAAAACAGACAAGATTTCTTTTCATTTCTGGTGCCTACCCAAATTATGAACTCTCAATAACCTTTCCACAATACATTCTTTATACAGCTCTAGTGATGCAGGTCATCCTTTTTGCCTTCTGTTAATTCCAGTACAAACTTATTTTATCTGAAAAAAACCTCTACTTTTTTTTTTTTAAATAAATGTACTTGTTATTACTTAACTTCCTATGCAGATTTGAAAATTTCAATTTTCTCTACTTTCCAAATTTAAATTTCTGAATTGAAATCAAGATGAAAAGAGTTGAAGATATACTGAATAGTATTTATTTTCAGTTTGGTTACTCAATGAATAAATAAATAAGATATTATGCTGGTTGGACTGCTAAATGACTCACTGCCTTTTGGAATTCAGCCTTTTTTTACTCTCAGGCCATATCCTTTTTTCTTGACAACTCTAATTTATTGTAATGATAATTTTACTGGATGCCTGAGCTACAAACACTTTCAGGAAAAATGGTTTCGATTTTTTCTTCCTAATTATTTTCAAGACTGATAAATATGGCTGATAGCTGAGAGGAGCTGAAGTTCCAAGGAACCAATATTTTTCCACAGAATCAATAGCTTTTTAACGGAGCATTAGTATTGTTCTTTCATTTATAACATATTGGCAAATCACAGAATAAGCTGAGTTGGAAGGCACCCAAAAGGATCATCGAGTCCAGCTCCCAGCCCTGCACAGCACCATCCTCAAGAGTCACACCATACCTTTGAGCGAGTCAACAGCTCCTCCCAGCTTTGTACTGTCTATGAAGACCAGAATTTCTAAATATCTTGTCTTAATTCTTTTGGGTTTTTTACATTCTTTAAAAAGGCCCACTCTTAAATAACAAAGAAAATATGGAAACACTCTAGGAAAACAATTTCTTCTATTTCCCACTGAATTTCAGAATACCTAATGAGGGCTTGGGAAAACACATGAAGGTCTGATTTGGTGCTGATTTTAAATGTGAAAGTGAATTGAAGAAAAGCTGTTGTCATGTGAAGATATCCAGCAGAGCAGCCACTAATATAGATAAGAATGTCTATTTTTACACAAGGGTAAACAAAAAAAAAGTGTGATTCAAATATAAATAACAATATTTGAGCCGTAATTAGTGAGATAAAATTAATTCTCATAATACATTTATATAGACATGTATTGCAACTTGGTCCAAGATGCCTCACTCCAGGATACTAAATTCTGATTCACTTACACTAGATCCATACCAAGTGAGTCTATCAAAAGAGCATTTCCTGATTTGTACTTGGGAAGACTGAAAACTCTTGCTTTAAACAGAGAGCCTGTGGATGATAACAAGCCAGTTCTACAAAGCAAGCTGGACACTTTTAGTGATACACCATATCAAAGGTAAGCCATAGGAGCTAACATAGAGTCCTACTGTTTGTAATCAATAACTGATAGGGTGCAGTGCAGTGTTTTGGAAAGGATGAGTTAGAAAGAACAGGGGGTAGGGGGCTGGAGCTGAACGTGTATTCATTGTGTCTCAGAGCAGAAAAGGTGCCTGTGCATGCTCAAACAGAGCACTGTGAGTAGAAGTGGAAAAGTCGCCACAGTTGTAGCAATCAGAACATTGCAGTCTGTGATATACTGTGTACCCTGTGAACTCTACACTTGGGAAACAAATTAATAAATTTAGGAGCATGTATAGATATAACACAGAAGAGTGTTTACAAGCAGTTTTCTCTTTTGGAAGATGTGTCTTCCAGTTGCATGCTAAAGAAGTTCTATGTATTTAGCTTAATACAGAGAAGGTTAAGTGAAAAATTTGATCTAATTCCCTCAGAACCCTTAAACGTCTTCTCAAAAAGGATGTCTTCTCAAAAAAATTACTTTTTTTGTTCATCCAAATCATATGATCTCAGTGGAAGAACTACTTGGGGAAGTTTTGTGTCTTTTGTTATAAAGAACAAACATAAGATGGAAATATAGAAGGGAACAAGCATAACTCCATTTCCGCACTGCTTACTAGCATCAAATATTATGTCTGTATTTAGTATTATTGGCAAAGCAGACATGCAAGCCTCCTGCATTCCTGAAGTCTCTGCCACCTTGTGTTCTGGCTTCTTTCCAACTTTCTCATGCTTTTCTAGAAAAGAACCTTCACTGATGCTTTGGAATGTGATTTGTCAGGACTGTGAGTAGCATCTGCATGTAGAGCTGCGCAGTGTCTCAGCACTTCTCCTAGGCCAGGGGAGTATGGACAGACTGAGACGTGCTGTCAGGGATGCTGTGGCTGAGCTGTAATAGCTGCTATCAATGACTTTGAGAGCTGAAGATAAATGCTTCAGAAAAGGCAGACATTATTATACTTTTAGCTCTGTGAAGAAATGTGCGCTGTCAAATGGTGATGGTGTGATTGTAATTGTTTGGTAATTTCAACACTCGCTTCAGTCAACACACATGTCCCTCCAAATGCCTGTTTCCTTCTTTCTACAGTTTTCTTGCATGCTTTCAGGTAGTTGTGTAGCAAAATACACTTTTTTCCAAGTACTGTAAATTCTCAACATGGGCTAAGAAAAAAAACAAGAATTAAAGTTTTATTTTTGCTGCTGTCTTTAAAAGCATTTTCCTTGCTAAATTATTCTGACCTCTGAGCATGGTCGTCACATTTTTCCTTCTAGTCATTATTGGAAACAACTCATGTGTCTATTGTATTGTGCTGATTTTGGCTGGGATAGAGTTAATTTTCATCATGGTATCTGCTAGGGGAATGTGTTTTGGATTTGTGCTGAAGGCAGTGTTGGTAACAGGGAAGTTTCAGTCACTGCTGAGCACCGCCTACACAGAGCCAAGGCCTTTTCTGCTTCTCACACCATGCCAGCAGTGAGTGGGCTGGGGCTGCACAAGGAGATGGGAGGGGACACAGCCAGGACAGCTGATTCCAACTGACCAAATGGATATCTCATACAGTAAGACATCCTCTCGACATATAAAGCTGTGGGAAGAAGGAGAAAGGTAGGGACATTTGCAGTGATGGCGTTAGTCTTCCCAAGTCACTGTTATGCACGATGGAGTCCTGCTTTTTTGGAGACAGATGAACATCTGCCTGCAGATGGAAAGCAGTGAATTAATTCCTTGTTTCCCATTCTTATGCGTGCAGTTTTTGCTCTATCTATTAAACTATCTTAACTCATGAGTTTTCTCACTTTTAATATTCCGATTCTCTTCCCTGTTCTGCCTGTGGGGGACTGAAAGAGTGGTTGTGTGGTTCTTAGTTGCTGGCTGGGGTTAAACCACGACATGTATAGAAGTGGTTATCTTACCTCTTGAGTTTTGTGTTTTAATTAGGAATATTCTTCTTTTTTTTTTTATTCCCTCGGGTCTTTGCTGCCTTGCAATCCTACCTGCAGCATTACAGCTCTTGAAAGGATAGATTTTCTTATGCACTGAAAGGAAATCCTTAGGACATGATTTTCAAAACCATCTGGCATTTACTTAAGTCTGCCTCCTCTGATATTTATAGCAGAGACGATTTTTATCACTGGTAAATATTCCTCCCCTTGGATTTATTTTGAATGTGCTTGTTCAGTACCACTACCTTGCAGTTTTTTTTCTTTCCAGACTACATAATCTGGAACAAAGAAAAACAGCTGGTAATGAAATAATCAAATACTGTATTCTCATTTGTTGTGTCTCTAAGTATCAAGAGGTTCTGAGTATATTCAAAGCCAAGTGCATTTGTTACTTGCAAAGTTGGACTTCACAAATGTCTTCAGGAGTGAGATGTTGTTATTTCATCTGGTGTGTCATAAAGACAAATGTCAGTCACAGCCGTACTACAACATCAGGCTGCTTGCACACAGCCAAAAAGAGATGATGCTCACCCATGAATCATCCTTCCAAGGATGGTCCATGTTTCCTGTACCAGTAGGTGTCATGTCTACTTGCACTTACTTCAGGACAGCCAAGATAATTCCTGTTAGCACATCCTCCTACCATGTGCCAACACCAAGGAGATACTATATCCAGTGCACATTTCACAAAGTGTATGTCCAAGGCAACATACCCCAAATAATTTTTACTAAGCTTCCATGCATCGCAATAGCAGCCTCTGAAAGGGTATCCTTATATCACTTTGTAATAAGGTAAAGCATTCCACAAATACCCAAGAGTGTCACTGGAACCTGCTTACTGAGACAATTGCAAGTGGAGAGACACCCAGCTGGACCAGACAGAGCATCCACCTGCAGAAAATGGCACTTTTCTGCAGAGAAACACGCACCTTCCCATGGCCACCTCTGTTTTGACTGTTCCATGGGAATTCCTGCTCAGGTGTGACTGGTCTGGTGGAGGATTTTTCAGGAGCCCCTGAGACAGATGGAGGCGGACGAGTAATGATCACAAGCTGAATACACACATCTCTCTTTTTAACTCTGGCAGGAGCTTCTCCACAAATCTGTTACCACATTGCTGCGGCGAGCTGGACAAGGCCCTGACTGTAGCTGATCAGTATATACTCAGGCCATGAGATTATCATGGATTCTCAGAACCAGAAGGTGAGGAAGCATGACCATTGCTGGGGGAGAACGGGTGTGGTGGATAGAAGCCTGGTGGAGTGCCAGTTTCTCTGTAGCCTTTCTGGGTCATGATTCATGTGGCCTGCGGGTTTGTGGCATCCCTCAGCACTAGAGAAAGCATGGATATGAGCAGGTCCTTCTAGAGCTGTTTTATGGGCGGGTGGTGTGAGTGCAACACTGCAGTGTCTCAGGGCAGACCTACAAACACATCTCAAATACTTCTCTTACTTGTGTAATACATCAGCTGGCTTTTTGACTCTGCTAAAGCTGTGCAAAAAGATTTTTACATGTGTGTAACATTTACTCCAATCCTAAATCTCACAGTGGTGATATCATGTCTCCTTCTGGAATATTACGCCTGAAGTAAGACATAAATTGGTGGCAATACTGAATGTTTAACAATCTTATGAGTAACATTATGACCCCACACAATTCAGAAATATTCCTCAAGAAGGTGGTATTGGAGACAGGGGGCACTATTACATTGATTTCTAATAACTTGAGAATTCATTTGGTAAAGCAAGGAGAAACAGTAAAGCAAAAGGCAATGACCACAGGCTGCAGCTTGGAAGACTCAATCTGGATAGAAGGAAAATCACTCTTAGAAATATGACCTTCCTTGAGCCAGGTCACCAGGGAAGCCACAGACTCCATAAACGGGTGTTTTCACACACAGCTAGGTAAACCTTATGTGGCTTGGGCTCTTGACAGCCTAGAAGTCCTCTTCAAAGGTCTGACTAGATGAGCTCCAGTGGTCTCCAACAAGTCATAGAATCTCTTGTAATTTTGAAAAGGCCATGCAAAAAGGTACCATTAATTCACTTAATCTGAAATATTATGAAACATTCATTTACTGTTAATTTGCGGTTCATCTTTGCTGACAGTTAATGAAAAACACATAATACTGAACATCCCCAAAACCTTGGACTCAGTGCCTGTTGCTATAAAAGGTCTATGAGGAATCTGCAACACATATTTTATTGCAAATGCAGTCTTGTTCTTATCGCTCCATGTTTCTAGATTCCCCAAAATATTCAGCTGCATATGGCCCATCTTTTCTCTTTCTACACCTGTAATTTATTGAACAGTCTGAGGAAGCATTCAGAAAAGAGACGGAGAGAATCATGTCACCTTTCCCTTTGAACAGCTTTGAATTACTTTCCTGTAATCATTACTGCAGATTAATGCCATCAAAGAGCAGTTCTGCAGGAGATAAAATGAACAGCCTCTGATAAATTTATCATTATAGCAAATCACACCAAGTAGGATTTCTTTCCTCAGCTTGCAGAATGTACAAATGATTTTTTTTTCTTTAAATTTTAAAGGTTTCCCTAGCAGACAAGAGCAACCTGAAAGTCAGTATGAAAGTCCTGAAGGCATGCTATTCTGGCCATGCTGGGGGAAACCTAATGAAATATATCTGCGTAAAATTTGTAGCACTGCACTGTATCATTGTGTTGAAAAGGAACTCATATAAGTTTAACCTTCTTTAATGAAAAATTTATTGCCTAAATGATGATACATTTGGGAGCAAAGGCCACTAGGGAATTACGTATCATTTCTCGGCTTTATTTTCCTTTATCCTAAGTCATCATCACTTGCATTAAGTAGGATTTAGCAGGCTTCCTGGCTGCACTGTGAAAAAAACCAGAGACACAGTCAGGGTCACCAGGTTTCTCTGCAGAGCAAAATCTGCTGCGCATGCTTCTCTGTCTTTTATCTCTCACCCGTACCTTTAGCCATTAAACATTAACAACTATTGAGTGACTCAGAAGAAGGGCAGGGGGCACTTCTGGAAGAAGTTCAAGTACTCTGTTGATGAGAGCAGTACCAGTACCTGAACAGCATAGAAGATATGCTAAGCTGCATACTTAGTCATATTCCTCCTTCTGCGCAGAAAGAGGAAAAATAATATCACTGCTAAAAAAAGGAGGAGTGATCCTTTAGGCTGAGATAAAAGTGCAGTGCAATCAATGGGGTTGCACTATTAAACACTATGGATGTAACACGTAGTACTGTAACAACAAAAAGGAGTTATTATAGGACTGAAATCTGAACTGAAAAAGAGCCCCTGAAACAATGTTGGTGCCTGCTTTTCTGCAGTCTCACCTACATGATGTGCTTGTTGGTGACTGTGGAGAAGTTGACCTGAACCTCAAGGGGCCTTCTGCAGCCCAGACTCCAGCTTTCCCACAGGCAGCAACAGAAACACACTACATCTTCCCTTGCCACCATCTCACTGTGTTCCAGCCTCTTTCTTCATGACACTTCTTTTTTTCCTGATATGAGAGACAGGCACATAGCACACAGTAAAGTTCATTCATCTATATGGCTGCTAAGTGATAAAATTATTATTACAACAGATGTACATTGCTTTATGCTATGTTGGTGTATAGTATCCATAAAAAGGCAGTAATTAAACAGCATGTAACACCCTATTACAGCATCATCATTCTGCATTTTTGTTCCAGGCTTCATTTTTCAGTTAAATAAATCAGAAATAAATTAATAAATCAGAATCATTCCTTTTAGATCTGACATTGGTTCAATTTTACCCCTTTCTTTGACATAATTGAATTGGATAATTCTGTCAAAAATCTCGTAGCCATTTTTGATCTATCCTCAAACATAGTTAATCAAAGCATGCTTCTTATGTTTCAGAGAAATAACCAAATAACTTCAAATTTTGTGATTAGACCACTCAAATTCCTGTCATAGTTGGCAGGTATATTGTCTTCAAAGAGTGTATGTAATTTTTACATGTTAGAAGATAGTTGAGTTGCAAGGAGCTGAGGGAGGAAAATATTCTGCATGCCCTCTTGTTGCTGCAGTTCTTGTACCTTCAGGAGAGGCCCTGGGAAGAAATGAAGAAAGGATCTTGGAATATTGTAAGACTGAATTCTAAATCCTGGCTTTAGCACCAGCTCAGCTAAGAACAAATTATTTTACTCCTTGGTCTTCATTTCCACTCTGTAAAATGTGGTTAATAGTATTCACAACCCTTGCCTGACTCTTTCACAGGAATCATGGGGATCTTAATGAAAAAATATATAGCAAGACACCATACTGTGAACACCTAAGACATCGTAACAGTGATATCAGAATACACCTGAAAAGAAGCACACCAGTTTCCACAACAGAGTATGTCTTTGCAAAGATTACATTTTCTTATTAACTCCATTTCTATTGATGGACACTCTGAAAGCATGAGAGTAAATAGGTGAAAGCAGACAGGGAGTTTTCAGCTCCAAGACTTGATTCCAGCTTGTCTCTCTTCCTCAAATCAGATTTTAGTTTAGATGATCACACAAAAGTCTGAAACTGCTTTCCACCTTTCTTGTGTTTCTCTGTTGCCCAACAACATAAGACAAAGAAATCTGAGAGGGTAAAAAGGGTTTTTCAGCTACTGTGTTTGATTTAATTAATTTTCAGTTTATCTTTGCTTAGGTTTTATCTTGTCATGTTTATATCCCTATCTCATGAAAGAGGGCCCAAATGTGGATGGGCTGAGTCAGGTTCAAATTTACATGTTACTAGTCTCCTTAAAGAACGAAAAATTTAAGTTTTGAAAGTATGTGTGCCCAAAGATTTGGCTTTTTTTTTTTTTAACACAAGAAATGAAACAATGTGAGGTGTCTCTTTATTCCTAGCTAAGGCTATCCTTGCAGGTATTTATTTCAGTAGTCATACCAAGTCTCAGTGCTGTTGGTGGCTTCTGCTTTGCTGTCATGTCCCTCTGTTTTTTTTCTGGACTTGATATTCCTTTCTGTCTGTGTCTTTGAAGTTTTTCTCCTTCGTCCAACCTAGTCTTTGACACTGGCACTTGTCACGGTTTAGGAGCAGCACTCCCTAATTTAGTGCCCCCACACACATACTCGTTCCCCTCCCCCTTCTGTCGGGAGACACAAAAGGCAGAGATTACAAATTGAGATAATTTACTGGAAACAGCAAAGTGATGAGAAAATGAGCAGTAACAGCAACAATGCTAGTAACAACAGGGTATAAAAGAGGCGGTATTTACATGCAGAATGGTCACTGAGCTGAACCTACATGGCGTGATCCCTGAGACAATGAACCAAATGGTGCTTGGACCCTCCATGCCCACATTTTTCTTCCCCACAGCAATCCATGCCTACTTCCTTCCCAGAAGTGAGAATCCCTTACTTCGGCCTCCCAGCCATTATATGCATGGTATAGAATAACAACCCAGGCCCACCCATATGGCTTCAGGCTCCGCCCACCCATGCCTGCTGAGAAAAAGAACTGTGTCCTGGCTGAAAACCTGTACAAAGCTGAAACCTAAAAGGGTCTTTGGCAGGCTGTTACTCAAGTAGTTCAGGAAGTTCTGGGAGGGGTGTTTGACCGCAGAAGAGTTTGCAGTGTTGAAGACCTGTGAATCAGGGAACAAATCTCGGTCCAGTTGGTATCATGAAATTTTTATAAGGGAATTTATCTTGCTCGTGGACAAATTTCTCTCACAAAATAATGTATCTCATGAAACCAGGATAAGGCTGCTCTCTGTGCCGTGCCCTGATCTGCTATAGTATTTCCAAATCCAACTTCTTTTATTGATGTATTTTTCCTTGTTATTTTATTATATAGAAAATAAGCGAAGGCAAGAAAAAAACTAAAAATTAACGATATTTTCC
This sequence comes from Struthidea cinerea, assembly GCA_013397865.1. NCBI lineage: Eukaryota > Metazoa > Chordata > Aves > Passeriformes > Corcoracidae > Struthidea > Struthidea cinerea. Next base: position 101,185 of record VZTI01001069.1, on the reverse strand, counting down.
TGTTAAGGGGTGTATATGGAGGACAGATAAACCACCTTTTGGGACAGGCCATTGTTTAAAGAGAACTTCCTCAGAAAACTGTATCAACACTTTTTTCAGTATGAGGCACAACTCCAGGTGAGTGTGGGTCATATATTTTGGTAATACCAGGCTTTTTAACAGGTCAGAAAAACCTCGGGAGTTTCATCTACAATGAAACATCATCCCCTTCACGATTACACAGTGAGCTATTCATGACGTATCACAGTTTGAGGGTTAATTAGTGCAAATAGCAGAAAGAAAAAGATGGAAGGAAACCTTCTGTGTGTTGCTTCGTACAAGAGACAGTGGTCTGATGTAGGTGAACTATTAAGAATGGAGTACTGTGTTCCTTATAATGCCTTTGCAGAAGTTCTTGTGTTAATGGAATAAAATGATGCTGAATGGTCTTTATCTTATAGGGCTTCCTGAGGAAGTTAATGATTCACAGAGCACTGGAAGTTTCTCTGTTGTGGGCTGTTCAAGCATCTGCTTCTAAATGTCAAGACAGGCCAGCTGTCATATTTTATACGTGTCCTTAGAATATAGATATTCATTAGTCATTGCAAGAAGCTGTCATTTCAAGTGTGGGAGCAACTAGTTTCAGGATTGATTTGTGAGGAGTCTTTCCCATTCTCATACTAGTCTTTAGCTACTCTCTTAATGATGGGCTTTGTACAGAAAAGCATAAGGCGAGAGTGTACTTTTTGCAGGTTCAGTATGAATTATAAAGAAATAGTGCAATTGTTCTTCATCCACCCACAGGTTACCAAAAAACTGTCTCAAAATCAGGTCGAGTCTCAGATAAGTTTTGTGGTCATTTGTCATCCATATTTGTACAGAGTATTAGCTTCTTCACCCATTTTTAGAGTTGTTTTTCTTCTCAAAAATAGAAATACTTCTATTTTCTCTTCTTAAGGGAGACTGTGGAAGGAAGATTTGGTTATTTTCCCACTGAATTGCATTCCACAGAAGGGAAGGGAAGGCAAAAGGACACACAGAGAAATACCTGTTCAGTTGAAGCAGTGAAATTTGCCTTCTGGTTACATGGCTGTGAACAATTTCAGACCACTTGTCCATTCAGATGTGAATGGCTGTGGGTAGACCTCCAAACAGTTCAGAGGGTAGCAGTACCAAGGCAGCTGGAGGGGAAGGAGAATTTCCGGATCCTCCTGTGCTGCTGGGAGTCACTGACTTGGATGGCATTGCGCTACCTTCATCTGGGAAGCAGCATGTGTTTCACAGTGCTGCTGATATCGTTGGTGTGCATGTTAGTTCTTTCTTGTTTCTTTGATTTTTATTCTCTTCTGCTTTTTTTTTTTTTTTCTTTTCTGTCAAGTTTGGCCTTTAAGCTTGTTTAAATATGGAACTGAACACTGACAAAATCTGCACTCTGCTCCCAGATGACTCTTTTTTTGTGGCCTTACAACAAGCAACTGTCTTCACACCATTTACATCCCCTCCTGTCAGGGTGCTGTGCGGGCGCCCAGGACCACGGTGATGGACCCTGCGTCTATCCCACTGCCCAGCAAGGGAGCACCAGGGGCAGCCCCAGCCCCTAGCACCAGGATCCTCCCTGGGATTTGGGTGGTCCAGGATGTGGGCCCACAGGTGGGTTTGGCTCGGCAGGGCAGGGCTGTGGGGAGCTCAAGACTGGCCTTGGTGTGACATTGTTGGGAGGGGGAGAGATAGAGTCCTGGGCCATGGGCGGATGGGGAGAGGCTGTGAGGGCTAGTGAGGCATGTAAGTGCCCTGGCACCACTGAAAAAGATGCAGCAATAACTTATAAAGGTCTTGCACAAACTGACTGGGTTATAACTGTGTTTATGGTCCTACAGCTCAAACAAAATGGTTCCAGTGATAGAAATTCTGCCAGGAGTCCTGGGGGTCAATCTAGCAGATCCAGAAGCTGTGCCTGGCTAGGGAAGAGGAGGAAAGGTTGTTTGGGGTGATTCCCCAGACCCTGTTCGCCTGTCACCCACTGCTGCCCATCCCAGTCCATGTGCACAATAAGCACCACATCTGGCCCTGCTCAAGGGCTAGGGAAGAGGTTAGGGGGAGTTCTGCCTGCTCTCCTGAAAGGAAATCTGTTCTTTGCTCCCAGCTTCTTGTGTGTGAATGATGCAGCACTGTTTGCCCAATGAGAACAAATATTTTGCCAGTGAGCCACGAAGTTGCTCCTCCAATGTTTACAGCTTCTTTTTACAGGAGCACTCAGTAGCAGGGCAGCTTGCTATGAGCAAACAGGCTGCGAGTGCTGCCACGGATAATGTTGTGAGGTGCACTCATGGATAGGGCAGAAAACACTCATTCTGCTACTAACACAAAGTCGACATTGTACCAGTAAGCATGCTTATGTGGAAATTACTTGGAGCCAAAACCGGATTTTCCTCCAGTTATTATGATTTAGACTTCCAAGACAGAAGCAGAAATAGTGCCACACCATTTAAGTATCCCGTTATCAGTCTTTAATTATGAATAACAAATAGCCACTGTGGCTGCTTTAAGAACAAATCACAGCCTAAATTTTGTCTTCACAATTCATTTGTAAAAAAGAAAAAAAGAAATAATGAATGCAATCTAAACTGATTATGCATTATTGGGAAGCAAAAAATATGCTTACTTCATGTCAATAGTGTTTTCACAATGAAAGATATAAATGCTGACTCACCTGGTGGATTTTCCGTGGGCCTGTACCACCAAAGAGACTAGGACTCTTCATTCATTATAAACTTAAGCACAGGGGAAAGCTTTCAAAGGCTTGGAAGGAACTAATATACTTGGGCATCACATCAAAACACACGAATAAGACATAAAATAGTAGTTACTGTGGTGATGCAGTCTGGTGAGCTGGAGGGAAGGAAAAACAAGGAAATAATTCAAGGAGGATTGATTTATTAGTAATTTGCCTTCCTGCAGTTTGACACCTTGCTCCATTTTCCTCAATTTTTTCCCTCTTTCTTGTTATTTTTTTTTCTTTTTGCCCTTCCATGTATGCAATATGAAGCTTTTTACACCTCAGCAGAGGTATGGAGGAGCTGGATTACTGTTTTGCTCATGGCTGAGGACTCTTGGTGTGGGATCCAGTCAGCACAAAATGGTTGCAGGGCCACAACAGCTGTTGAGCAATACCAGGGCATCTTTTAGGGAGCCACCATCAGCACTGGCACACAGGTTCATGTCAAAGGGGCTCAGGCTGTTCTCCCTAATCTCTAACATTGACCAGTATCAGATGTTCCAGAATGGATTAACATGGTCCCCATGATGAAAGGACAGCTTACCTATGGGGAATCTAACAGAACCCATAGTGACTAAAGTTGTGAGCTTGATCGCTTATAATGCTCCTGTTTAGTAAAACTTTTTTAAGTGTTGATGTTCTTCTATCTCTGAATCTTTCTCACTTTTGCACAGGTCTAGGAATCAAGGCATGAGGAGGTTTCCTGCCTGAGTCTGAGCTGTGCCTCAAGCCACTGCTTTTTAATGTTATCAGGCACCCTCCTGTTCTTATAACACAGTTTTTTTTAATTTTCCTTTTTATACTGAAAAATATATTTAGGCTGTATTTCATAGCCTGAAAATGTTCTTTATTATTTGAGTTTTCTCTACAATTTTGATTGCTGATAATGTCTGCACAAATCATGCAAGATTACACTATTTCAGAGAAATAATGCAGAAATATTCAGCAGCAATTGTATAAATATTTTCTCCTTTGAAATAACTTGAATCTATCAGACAAAGAGAATAGTACAGGTGCAACGTGGCTGTGATGTGGATAGTTGAACTTCTCAGAAGATGTTTGTATGGATATGTGTGAAGGATAATGAGTTTATTGAATATCAGGGTCTTCTGTAAAATACTGGAAAGGAGGGACATGCAACTGACCTTGTCTTTTACTGGTAGACTACAAAGAGTTTATTTTTATTAGCTTGTTAGGACACCAGGACTCAGCTAAATGGTTTTATGGTTAAATGGAGAAAGTTTAGTATATTAATATCCCACTTGTCCACACTAAATTAATGGCCTGGAGACTGTGAAAGCTTTATGATAGATCTGGGCTGTACCGTGCAATTTAAAGCTTCCTTTTCTTCAATCTTTGGTGTGGGCGCCTTGGCTTTCAAAGTGACTGAGGAGTCTGAAGTACCCAGAACATATAAACCCCTGAGTGAGGAGGATTTATTGTGGTTAAGCAACATATGGCTATGCTGAAATGTGTTATCCTGAAGAACATCGGAAGAGAAGAGCGGTATTAAAGCAAATTTTCCCTGTGAGACATGTGCAAGTTCACACAGTCCTGCAGCCACTGAAAAAAGCTGTACCAGCACTTCCATGAAAATTCACATTTCCAGCCCAAATTAATCTTGGATTAGGTTCTTCATGTTCTGCTGCCAAGCAATTATATCACTGTGAGTTTTGTTTTGCCTTTTTTTTTTTTTAGATATATGCCCCTCAAATGAGAACTGAAACATTTAGAAGTGAGAATATGATCCTTTGAAGGTAAAGGGGGAGACTTACAAAAATTAGATGTTAGGAAAATGGAACTGTCTTTACACAGTTTTAATATATCTTGTCTTCCATCGTCATTTTCCTATAGCACTGTTAGTGTCCAAATAAATTTTCATTCACTAGAGGAATGCAGGAGAGTGGCTACCACCATGCACCACTGTGCTGTCTATGGACCAGCCAGTTTCAGATCCTTTGAGTGAACAAGACAGGTTAACTGCAGATGGTATCATCCCTGCAATCAAAGTCCCAACATTAATTGATAGAATAACTCATTGTTCTGCGACGTAGAATACTGTGGGCCTAAGTTTGGGGCCAGTTCTGCCAGTCATGATTTCTTCATGCTCGTTTTAAGACAGTTTAAATTGGGGGTGATTTCTACCCCCAGTGAAAAATATAATTACATCTCATTTTAACTTGTTGACTCTAGGGGAAATTGCAATGAAAAACCTAAACTGCTAAATTAAAGGAATGGAGCCATCTGTGTGGTCTGAATGTGACACTACAAGAAGAGAGAATATGAATCTGCTCCAAATGTGAATTTCTTTGCTGTGCTTATTTTTTTTATCAGTCTTGAAAATTTCTGGTTACTCCATGATTTTGTGGCTGCTAAGACAGTTGTAGACATATATAGCAGAAGATTTAGAAAATAAGAAATAGATTCTCTGCCTTGAACCCCTGTTGGATAAGTTCTTGTTGAGAGGTCCCATGTCTGCATGGAGCAGACATGTTTTCATATGATTACGTCCTTTTCCTTTTTACAATGGGGAGGCAGAAATAGACCTTTTTCAATCAGGTTTTTTTTTTTTGTGAGAATTTGTTTTCCTGTTCTGTTAATGAAATATTACAGATATTAGCCACCTTATAAGGGGCATTTCCTTTTTGGTATGTTTCCTGAGAGGCAGATAACTCTCTATATATTGCTGCATACTTTTCAGTAACTTGCCCCTTATTTGTCCATAATGAGATCCAGGAACCATCTCACCTTCTTTGTGATGTTAACTTTTAAAAAGATTCAGCTCTTTCTATTGTAAAAGTTTAAGCTACCAGCTACTTGGGCACACGTCTGCACTCACATATACCTACAGACACGGAGATCTTTATCCATAGTGTAAACTCAGTGAATGGATGAGTTTCTAATAGAAAATAAAAGTTCCTGTCTTGCATCATGGTAGGTAAAGTATAATTATCAAGTATATAACCACTTTTGATAATTTCAGATGCTTTTAAAATGGAGTTTTGATTTTTGCAGTAATTTGCATGGAATACAGTTTGGTGTTTTTGAAGGGCCTTTTATTTCAGTAGGAATGTAAATTCTGACACTTTTAACAAATTTAGACATTGTGTGTGACTTTCTTTGACATTACAGAACATATGTAAAAGTAAAAAATGTAAATTTGCAAATTATAGCCCACACTGGCTTTTAATTAGAAAAACTCTTTCAATAAGACTGTGAATCCCATAGTGTTGTGTATTAACTCATCATGTTTTTTACGCAGTTAAACACAATATTTTATGGTTCAGCTGGCTGAAAAACTTAAAAATATATAATAAAACTAAATCTTTCTTCTGGGTCTCAAACTACTTTCCATAGGGTTTGTGACTGGATAATGGTTAACTTAATGTGTTTTTCTATTAACATTCTTCTGTACATGAATCACACATTTTAAATGAGATTTCAAAAAGGTTTAATTCCAGGAAAGGTCTTGGAGTAAAAATTATTTAAATATTTTAAATGATAAGATTTTTTCTTTCCATTAAAATTAGACATGTTGATTGTATATCTTACTGTTAGAGGAATATGCTACCCTTTTAAAATATTAGATGGAAGGAATTTCAGTATGTCCTTAGTTATACGTTTTGTGACTTAGTTTTTTTAACATTTATTTATTTAATTACATGTATGCATAATGCACACAGAGGTTCTATACAAGCACAATGGGATTTCAAAAGTTTCATGTTCTGAATGTTTCTGTTAATCTTGCCTGATGAATTATTCAGATATGCCTTCTAAGCTGCTTGTCAGTCTTCTTGTGTCTGTTCTGTATCCCTTCTGCTTCACAGGATGAGGATGATATGAGATGGTTTGGGTATGCAGACTGTTTGGTTATACAAACTATTACCCTCTCCGTACTTGCTGCTTCTTTGTTTGTAACTTCCTTATTTGGTGCTAAACACTGCTTGTCTTTTCATTATGGAAATGATATTTGTACACCCTGCAGCAGAAAATTTCAAATGATGCATAAAATCAGTTGGATTTTGAACACCGCACTACATTTATCAAACTAATTTTTTCCCTTCGAAGTTATATAGGATCTTTGGGCATTCATACTGATAAAAAGCAGCCATGAGTGTCATTCATCTAAGAATTGTATCTTACTGGACACTTTTCAAAACATTTGAATTCATAATCAAATCTTGCAACAGAAGAAGACTGAAAACACGTAAGACTGGCTCATTGAATCCATTCAAAATATCACACAGTCTCTCTGTGGGGATTCTTTGAGAAAGAAACAGAAAGATATTAAAAATCTCCTTTACAAAATTGGTTAAATTTGAGGCCATAATAGAGTCACTCTGCTCCATTTTAATGCACAGGTAAGCTCAGAAACCTAGAGTATTTTGGTCAGCTTTAAAAAATAGTTCAGTCTGAACTAGGCTCATAAAACTGGAATGATTTGGTCTTGGTTCTACATGACCTTGTCTATGACAATGTACATTCTGGAATATCTAGCAGTGTACTGTACAGCCAATACAGTAAACTATACATCATAGCAGGGAAACCAGACCTTTGACAGCACTTGGGGCTTTGTGTTTTTATAAAAATATTATGCAGATATTAAGACGCATGAATTCAGCATAGTGCCTTACATAAACTGAATTGTCACAGCATATAAAAGATGGAAAAATTCAGTCTGGCAGCCAAGAATTACACGGCTGCTTCAGAAACATATGTCCATGCTAGCCTTGGAAACACAGTGTGACTTACCTTGAAACAGGGCATGCAATTTAAACCTCTACGTATGTTCTTAAAAAGATAGACGTGTGTAAATTAATTTGTAAAATTTAACCAATAAAAATTGCTGTCATGTAAATATCTGGGTCCACAAAAATTCCTATCAGTTGTCCGAGGCCATTCAAACCTGAAGAAACCAAAGAAAATTCTACAGGACTGCATCCACAAGTGAAGGACTGTCATTTATATGGATCCTGAAAAGCACTGAGGTAATTTTCCTTGCCAGACAGAATATAGGGAAACTGCAGACAAAGAGCTATGTGGTCACCACTGGAACTACCACGTTGCTTGCTCTGCTTTTATACTCTTTCCCAGGCCACCACTGCCGGTGTCTGTTGGAGATGAGCTGATGAGCTGCTGGGGACCTTCGTCTGACCGAGCTCAACTCACGTTCTCTAGTGATCCTCAAACAACTCCACAATGGAGGCAGGAGGACTTGGAGGCTCGAGCTGTCCTTGCTGCAGGAACTGTCTTATGCAGAAAGCAGCTGGGTTATATACACAGCACGGAAGCATGAGCCATAAACATCAGACTATCATTAGTCCGTGTCTGAGGGGCCATTGGGACTGCAGGCCCCACCACACTGCCTGATTGGCCTTGTTTGTTACCCTCATTGTCATTCACAGCTATTGTCAGTACTAGATAAATTCTTCTTGCAACAGTGCCCATCATGACAGATTTTGTGGCAGACTTCAGTGCTTTCTTTCCCTGTGCCTTAAAACATTCAGAGTGAGTCTTCATTCATCTTTATGGCAAATGATGAATCCAGCAATTTTATGTCCAAACTTTGCTGTCTTTCTCTTTAAACTTTCAGAAATTGTGCGTAAGTGTTTTGAATGTGTCAGAAGCAAGGCAAATTCAGACTGCAAAATAGTCCTGTCCTTGCACCATCCCAGTGTATCAGGATAAGATTCTGCAGCTGGATCTGGTGAATCTTGGGCTGTGCAATTAACTCAGACCAGAGAGATGAACAGACCGACCTAAAGATTTATGTAGACATCCTCTAACCGGCTCTTTTACCGCTTATTAGTGACAGTCAACCACAATATTGCCAGGCTTTAGAGAAATTCAATGAAACAAAGTATTTTATAGCTGTAGTTTAAATCTTCTGGTTATATCTAAAAAGAGAATGGCTGAATAATTTTGGGATAGGACAAAACAGCAGTATGCTCCTAGAGGAGAAGCTCTTCTTCAGCAGCCCTAGGGAAAGAACAACACCCTATTGTCTTCTTTTCCGTGCTCAATAGTCACAGCACAATCCATATAATTCAATAGTTGCTTGCTGCAAGTCTATTACAAAACAAGTAAATATATGTTTCCTCGACCTTGGATTAACTATGTCCCCTTGCTGCCTACGTGTTTGTATCTAACAACACACATCTAAACTTGTGGTTAACAAAAGAGTGATGACTGTGGTAGATCCAGTCTGCACTGTGTTAGGTCTCACTGCACTTAAGTCTCAGCCAACAGCTACCAAACACCACAGTACTAATCCCTAAGAGGCTGTGATTCAATAGAGAAGTATTTAATGAAAAAAGAATGCCGTGAGGTACTTGTTTTTTATTCTAAGTTAGTTATGAGCTCTGAACAAAAGAATAAATTTCCTTTTTAATCTTTTTTTAACTGTTCAGTATTTATGGCTGATTATCTGTAACCATAGCAATCACTGGACAATTTGATGGCATTTAAAAAAGACTGACTTTTATCTGCATGTAATTGTTTATCTGGAAACCACAGCTACGCAGAGAAAAGGGATCAACATATTTATCTATTTATTTTAAATTTTGGATTTTATTTTTATTTTCTTACATATATTTAAATTGCTATGTGTACTGATATTATGGTCTCAGACAATTCTTCACTTATGCCCAGGTAACTGAAGCCCTGTGTGCATTATTTTGTTTATGGTATTGTTAACACTGTTTTCATCTGTCCTACTTTGTTAGACCAAATTAACATAATATATGTGTATATCTGATACCAACCCAACACGAAGCTTGGATCCAGATTCTGATCTGAACTCCTCCCAAGGATGTAATTTCTTCTAATAAAAACTGAATGAGTTGTAAACAAGAAGGTATCATGACTCTCCTGTTATATCCCTAATGAATCCCGCCCAGGGCTTCAGGAAAATGCTTTAGAAATCAGACCAATTTTCTGGCTTTGTCATTTTATGTCTTGCTGACAAATTCTGTCCCAGAGTGTCTGCATCTCATTGTCCATTTTTCTTCACTTCAGGGCATTCCACATGCTGTATGTTTGAATGAATCCAAGAATGAAATGAAGGATGAAATACAAAAAAAATGCAAATCATATTTTCAGATGACACAAAGCAGGAAGGGATCGCAAATTCATGGGAGAATGAGAATAAAATACGGTTTAGTCATCATAGATTGGAGAAATGGCCTGACAGCAATTAAACTGGATTCATTAAGGATACTAGCAAAGTGGCTCACATTGGAAATAACAATCAGAACAAAAAAGAAAGCAACATCAAAAAAACCAACAATAACAAAAGAGAGAGTAAATGCATAAAGGAGAACTTTATGTTTACAAGTAAGGAGAAAAAATATAGGCTAAATCCTGAATAACATGCAATGGTTTCTCCAGATTTCATCCAGTTTGTACAAGAAACAATCAAGTGAGGGAGATTTCTGAGTGAAGTTGTGAACTCCCTAACATTGTCTAATACTATTTAAAATATGAAAGCTGTTCCAGTTTTCACTCAGAATTTATTTTGATGAGATGCCCGAGTACTTGCATAATGAAAAACTTCAGAGTAAACTAAAAATATGTGTGAGTCCTTTCCATTCTTCTCCCTTTTTGAATACTTTCAATAAACCCTTTTAGATTGAAAGCCACATAATTAAATAGGAGCTAACTAACCCAAAATGTCTGCCTTTCATCCCAAAAGACATTTTATGACTAGGGAACACAAAGCCTAATTCTGTACAGTGTCAGCATATTACAAGTAGCATTCTTCTTTCGTCAGTCACAGCCACACAGAACTCCCTGTCAGTCCTGCCTTATAGTCCTTTCTCTCTGGAATTATATCTATGCATTAATTGCATTGGAGGTCCCAATTAAGCTTTCTTTTACTACAAATACTAACTGGAGTGATATAAATAGAGAGTGCTTTATACACGCTAAAAAATGGTCATTAGAGAAATGAAATGTGTTGTAGGAGCAGATTTTGCCTCAGGGGAGAGCCAGACGGAAGGGTAATAGGGGATTTAGCTTTCCATTACCACTTTCCTGTGTACCTGTCTACCACAGATCACATAGTGGAATAAGAGCTGTGTAGATGCTGAACCTCATGCTCTTCTTTTTTCTCTCATCATTTCAGGTTATGGTTGATTCCATCCCTCCATTTCTTCTAGGGTTTTGGCCACTTTAAAAGCTATAAACAACAGGAACTGGGGTAAACCCAGTCATCAAGTACCTTTCTCTCATGATCTGTTTGGAAAACTGAACAAGAAATTCTCATAATATTAAAGTTCTAAGAAATTCATTAAGGTAGGTAGTTCCTTAAATTATTTATTAGATTGCCTCAAATATATAGCTAGGTTGTTATGGCAGAAGGCCTTTGGCCAAATCTAGCTGGAGGAGGCTGGCAGGCATAATAGAGTTCTATTTTATAGCACTAATTATTTTTTTGCACGTTTTCGTATAAGTTATTATAAGTAATAAATTTGCATTCATTTCTTGTGTGAGAGCACACCACCTACTGCTCTAAGGCCAAGATTACCAATTGTGGCATTTGAACATATTACAGCAAAAACATTCTTACATGTTCTGTCATAACATTTTAAGGAGACCCAAAGCAAGGGCAGCACCCTTTCACTGTCTGATTGCACTATGGGTGATCCTTTCAGAAAACATTTTCCTCAAGTGGGCACCAAGTAGTGGAACTGGAAAAGAAGCCAGACATCTCTGAAGTTCAGGTGCATTTTAGGTTGAAATTTTCTTTCTCAAGGCCAGAGGGAAGTGCCTCTGACTATTCAGGATCTCCTGAAGCTAAGCCATGTGCCCTTAAAATATTGAGTAAGGACTGCTGGGGGCATCCAGTTCACACTGCTGCCAGGTGTTTGTGGGTACCCTTAGCCTGAAAGGTGCTATACAAGACTAAGCTAGGTTCCTTCCTTTTCTCAATCTCTCCCTTGAGATGTGTAAGATGCCCAGGAAAGAATATGATTTCTGAAGGATAGTGATTCAAACCTGAACTTTCTATGTCTACGCACAAGAATTCTTCAGGGAAGACCCTCAGGAAAGTGGTGGTGTTAAATGAGAGAGGGCTTAGCATTTAGGCAGTATTGCTGCAAACATAACCAAAGAGTGCAGATAAATAGTGTTATTATGCTACTGAAGGTGGAATTCTGCCCAGTCATCTTGACAAGGAAACTGGAGGCAGAGGAGGGGAACTGATTCATTAGGTTGCATCCACAGCTCCTGCAGTCCTGCGTAATGAAAGTTTTGGCTCTGTGTTGGCATTGTTTGCAAACAGAAGGTCCTACTGGCAGAAAATATGGCACTTGCTGTGTTTGGTGAAGCTCCTCTCTAAGCTGATCTTCATTTGGCTTTTTCTGCCCTGTTGAAACTGGCCTACCACCTTGTTAGTGGGTATTGTTGCTCCCTTAACAGATGGGGCTATAGCATGCTACTGAACCAGCCTCTGTATCTATTTTAATTATAATAGCAGAAACATTTCTGTGCAGGGCGGTTAAGAGGAGAATACACCACAATTACTCTAGCAAGAGAGGAAAAATCAGCCACATTTCTAGAGGTGGGGAAAGAAATAAAAGAGTCTTCTTCAAAAGGAAATTATGTCCAAAGGGAATGAACTGGGTTTCCTTTCTTGCCAGGACAAAACCATCAGTCTTTTCTACAACCTACCCAAGTTCAGCTGAATGGCTAAGACAGGTGCATAAATAGGATGCACTAATTAGCATAAATGGTCATGAACTATCAATCACATGTTGTACCTAAGCAGAGAAATTGGATTTCATGAGCTATTTTCTCTACTTTCTGTAGTAAGGTGCTACTAAGGGTGAATGATGCTGGCCCTTTATTGTGTTCTCAAGAAGAAGGAGGTGGAGAGGGGGAAGGAATGAAGAAACTACTTTAAAAAATGAAGAAATTTAAAGTACTCTTAGTACTGAAATGACTTTGTTTACTTTGCCTTTGTTCCAGTATAGATTTGTGTTACGTCTCGATCGGGATTTGTTGTTGGTTGGTTTGATTTTTTTTTTAATATCTCTTACTCTGCTTGTCTTGCTTATTTCATTCTCTTTTCAAGTCTTCCTGGTGACACCTTGCTATATATTTTTTCCTTGGAAATGCATGTTTTCCCCATGTTTTAAAGCATGTGTAGTCCTAAAAGACATCAAATTACATTCAGCCTGGAGGCTGAAAGGATAAATGGGAGGAAAGTTAGTCATTTCCTAGGGAATGAGGTAGAAGATGAAGAGAGGCTGAAAAAAAAGTAAAATAAAAAGTAAATTATATTTGGGCAAAGCTACATGACTTTTTATTTGGCTTGTGGGAGGATTTCTGAATGGACCAATCAGAGTTTGAAAATCAAACTTTAAAGCCAGCTTCAAAAGTTACTACATTTTTTCCCCCTTTGGATATATCCCCCCAAAAAGAAAATATCTTTCGTCTTCTCCTTTACGTTTCCTTAAGGAAAGTTTGATTTGCTTAGAGAGAAAAACTACAGCTTTAGATGTAAATTTTAGATCTCAGCAGACTACCAAGCCAGGCTCTGTATGAAATCTGCCCTGAAAAGGCAAACCTGTGATCCAGAATCCCTCTCTACTCCCCTCCCCTCCTAAGAGTAATTCACAGGTGACCAGTGCCCATAGTCAGCTGGGGTATTCCTCTTGCAGCCCATTACCTCACAACTGGCTGCCCCTGGGTGCCAGAGGTGGAGGGTTTTTGTCCTCATTCCCCAGGGAACAGCGTGAGCGAGCAGCCCTGCCAGTGCCTGCCTGCATGGCAAAGTTTTCTGCTGTGCCACCAACATGGGAGCGTGTTCAGTGCCTGGCAGAGGTTCTCCTCCTGCCCTCCTCCTCACTTTCAGCCCCACTTTCCCAGTCAGAAGCTAGACTTCACTAAGAGAGACAGAGAGAATAGAGAAAGCTCTAAAGGGAAAGCAAAGGTGAGCAAAGTAAGGCAAAGTACAGATTTAGCAAATGACTCAAATAAAAAGTACAGCTTCCACTAAACACCAGAAGGAAAGCAAGAGCGTCCTTATGTGTGCTGCTGTTAGAAGACATAAAAGCAATTTAGTGGAACAAATCAAACCCCAGCAACTACTTACCCACCTGTAAAGGCAATAACTGAGTCGGCAGCACCTGAAGGATTGTGTTTATTGTTTGTGGAATACAGCACCTCTTGTTATAGAGCACACAGACAACAGGAACACATTACAGGGAAATACTTAAGACAAGCATCAGAAAAAAGCAAGTATTCAGTTACCTTCAAAAATACTTCAGTCATTTCTAGCCAGGTAACTATTAAAAATACCTCTGCAGAAATGAATTTAATGAAGTTATTATCAAAGTAACTAGACTCTTCAGCGAGTGATGGCTTTATGGACATAATACCTGAATGTGGAGGTATGTTTGTAGAACTGTGCAATTATTGAAAATGGCAAACAACTTTCAGAAGGCAGTGTCTTTATTCTCTGCTGGAAGTATGTGTGCAATGCACACTAAAACACTGAAGGAGCTGCAACAGACGGGGCTAATACTTAGGCTGTTGCAGTCTTGGTTACATAATTAAAATGAAGCAGCTTCCACAGAATTTAATTAAGTTTTTTGATCCCATAAACTGGTTCCATTAGGGTTTCATTGATGTTACATATTTAATACCAGGTCACAGAATAAGGGTGAAAGTTCCCGGGAAAGTGTCTATCACTCAGACAGTTTACTTTTGCTATGAAACATTGAGGTATTTTTGCTTTGTTGAAAGTATTGTGGCCCAGGTTTGCTTTCCCAGAACTCTAACGCATCTTGTTTTAACACTTTATAGTTGTTGTGCAGTTAATCTTCAATGAGAATGAGTACATGTGACATGTTTGGAAAGGTCCATGCTAGAAATGAGAGTGAGAGGCATGTATAAATTTGTTAACCTTTTAATCTGCATCAGTTTACAGCAATGGATATCATAAGATGTGCCAAGTGTTCTTGAAGGTTATAGTACCTGCCAGATACAGTTGTATTCTTCATACTTATCAGTCCATCTGCCGATCTCTACATCAATTTTTACCTGCAGGCTAAAAGGGGATCTTGCTCATTGTCATGCTATTTAGATATCTTCTACAGGAAAGCCTGAGCTGTGTTTTTGAATCATACTGAAGTCTGCTCTTTTTGGCATAAAAAATGCGTCAATACATGCTGGATAAATACGAGTTACAGAAAAGCACGGTTCAATTGTCTGTTTCAGAAAACAAGTAGCCTTAGTCTGGGAAAGATGGCTTGGAGCATCTACAAAATGAGGTAGGAATTTCCTGGCTATGCCTTTTTTTCTGATGATGTTGATTCATTGATATAATACTAGTTGATGTCGAAAGATTATTTCACTTCATTTTTGCCTAAGAGGAATAAATTGATAAATCTAATATTTTTTAGATGAAAATAATCAGCTTGAATTGAAGTGTCTTTTTTTTTTAAGCTAACGTGAAAATGAAAACCCAGTCTACAAAGACTTTTGCCTCTAACTGATTTTCTGACATTGGATTTTTCTTGGAGTTGGAGGGAGACAGCTTTCTAAACCTGTCTTGTTCTTTCCCATCTCCCTCCCCCATCCAGTGAGAAACCAATTTTTCATTCAACTATGATTACCATATTTTGTTCTTAATTAGGTGTGACACGACAAAGAATTTATCAAATATTAGGTTCTTAAACTGCAATGGAAGAATAGTAGGTTGAAGATCATATAGCTCCATATGATATCCATAACTCTCTCTAACTACCTATCTCAGTTTGGAAGTCGGTGCCTGAGAACAGTATTTCACAGTGAACTTCACGTTAAGAAATTAAAACAGAAATCCCATGTTATTTTGAAAGGAGGAGAACTTTAAGGCAAAAATCCAAAGGCGAGTGGTTAGCAATTTACACTTTTTTATTTCTCTCCCTTATACTAACTCGTTTCTGTTATTCAGTATGCTTCAGTACTCTTTTCTGAAGGTACAAAAAATAGGAAGTTATTAATCTCTCTGCTACGACTGCCAACCTAACTACCAGCTGTGGTTCCCCATGGGTTTCTCTCCTCTGTAATCTTGCTTTCAGCACTTCAGATGCAGTTTTCCTAGCTGTGTCCCAATTTCCAAAGCCATATTCCCATATTCTTCCCACAGCTCACCCCTGTTAGAGACCTGAGACTCTAGCCTCTGCCAGCATGGCTCCCTGTGTCTCCCACCTGCCAGCCAGGGCAGGAATAACATGGTGGGGCTGGCCACACACAACCAGGGAGGCTCCAGCTGTCACCAGGTCGTGAGGTGTCCCCATGTTCCCTCACTTTGAATGCTGGAAGTGTGACCTGTGCATGGCTTTGGCACCTCTCCCAGGTCTTGCCAAATTTGCCTGAGTCTACTGAGGGCAAGCAATGGAAAGAGGGTGAAGGTGCCGCAGCAATAAAAGTGCTTGTGATTCGCTTTTATTGGCTAAACATGCGTCTCACTCCTCTTCGCATGCAATGAAGAATGTTTCAAATTTGGAAGGGAGGGAGATCCCCTTCCTAATGTTGTCTGTGAGACCAGGAGAGCCTGGGCCACTATGCAGGACCTTGTTATTTCTTTAGACTTTCCATGTTTTCTGGCTCACACACTAGCTCGCTGGCAGTGGCTGCACTGCTGGGAGGTCATGCCAGTGCTCACCCTCCCCATAGTTGTTTCCCATTATTTCACTGCTTCTGGGGAAAAAAATATGCTCGGAGCTTTTGTGCATCCCCAGGGGATCCTGTCTTCCTCCTGTACCCTGTAGCATGGGAGGGGCCCAAGACTGAGGTGTCTGCACAAGCCCTGGCTTGCATGCCTGCCTCACAGCGTTCCTCAGTCCAGGGCAGTGTTACACAAGCTTGTCTGCATGCAGCTGTCAGAAAAATCTGAATCTACAAGTCTTTGTCTGCAAGGTTTGGGCGCTGCAGGCATCCCATCACTTCTGATCAGTCAGCCAGTCGTTTATTCATTCCTGCCTTACAGAGAGTTATGTCCAGGTGGTAATTTTCAAGTGAATGTGAGCTGTGTTTGCTCACTCACCAAGCTGACCTGCAGCATGCAGATACGGATGGTGGCATTCCTACTCCAGTCAAAGAACAGAGTCATGGTCATCAAACATCATGAAGATGTTTGGCTCCTCACTGGGACTCTCTGTGTCACCCTCAGCATCTTGTTTTGGTTATTCTGCTCAACTTGGGGCATGATCAGAAGCCACCTTGTTGGCCCTCACTTTGCCCTCCTGGTCAACTACCTTTCAGCACAATGGAGTGGCAGTGCTCTGCAGCCTGGGCACTCAGCTGGAGTGCCCAGTCAGCACTGTCACCCGGACTTGGAAAGTTGTTTTCAGAGGTCTGGCTGGATTCCTTGTACTCTTGTTACACAGAAGCTCTGAACCCAGGGTGAAGTCTGAAAGTCTGAGTACATTACCCACATCTGTGTGCGGTTCTGTGTTGGTACCACAGTGTCTATTCAGAATGACCACAGTGGCTTTTGGGAGCCTCAGGTGCATGTTTTGTCTTTATAATTACAGTCTGGTCCTTTCAGAGTTCCTCATGCTGAGGTTCTGGGCCCAGGTCACCTTTAGATTCAAACTCCTGCAAGGTTTGACCTATTTCTCTCCATGTTCTTCATATTAATGTGACCCTGTGGACATACATTAACTTCTGCAGGCATCACTATGTTCTTTTAAAAACTAGAAAATCTGCAAATGCTGTGTGCTGAATAATGCCTTCTTTTATGCTACACTACTAGGAAGTTTGAACTTGTGTGAAATGGTTTAAACCTTTGGTACATTGTGTTACTCTAGAATGAGAAAGAAACTGGCAGTTATTCATCGTTTAGCCTAATCCTCTTACGTATGTTTTTTTCCATTTAACAATTGGATGGCACAGAAGAAAAAAAAGTTACTAAAATGTTCACTCCTTTTAAATCACTGCTGTTCCAAGTCATAAAACTCCTGCAAACTGTAATAAATTTTAGTTCCTCATAGTAAGTGCCACTGAATAGAGCATAGAGTTAAAAAATGCAAAATAAGCAACTATTCAGCTAGCTAATAGCATGAAAACTTTGGCTTTAAAAGTGACAGTATAAGAAGCACTCATTTGCACTGATCCATGCTAAAATGTTTCTTTATTTTCTTTATTTTTTCCCCTCACTAGCCTTCAACAATCTTTTGATACCCTAGAAGCCTGACGTGTTTTCCCTCTTTAATATTACATAACAAGTGCATTCTAAAGGTAGAAATCATCACTTTATAGATAAGAATTCACCCTCTACCTGACTTCATAATCTGCCTGATTTCACAATGCTGGCATATCCCCATCAGAAAATACCTCTACCTGAGCTTTTTATTATACTTCAGCTATGCCTTTTGCATGAGGTGTCAGAAGAATAGGTTGCTCCTTTGTGAAGAGCTCCTTACCAACCAATGAGAAAACTTCTATCTGCTTTTCTTTGAAAGAGCAAGTTTACAACAGCAACAACTGAGATGTTTAATTACTTGATGATCAGACTGCTTAATTTCTGACCTGCTTAGTGCTATTGAGGGAGAAGCAGGAAATTCAGAGGAAAATTTCAGAAATTATGAAAACTGGAAGCCTTACAGGGGATGGAAAAGTATTGTAATACACTATCTAGGAAGAGGAAGTCTAAAATGCTTATTCCTTTTGGTGGGCACACATGAGCATGGCAGAGGAGCACAAAGGAGGCTGTCTTCAAAATTCAGATGCCATCAGAGCTGTAGCCAGGATGTGATGCCTAAGATTCAGATGGAAGGCAGTACCAGGAAGATGATGGTGCCTTTGATAGAAAGGGAATCCAAGCTGCCTTCAGCCCATCATCAACATCATGTAGTCTTTGGGAACGAGAAATGCTATTTCTTTCAACTATATTTTGATGGAGAGCAAATTACTCTGGAAGTAAACACAGTCTATGTGTTGTCTAAAATATGTATCTTAACCCTATATGTCCTCGTTCAGGTGGCCTGTGGTTGCTGCAGAACTTTGATGAGGAAAAGTCATCTTAAATCTGGTTTTCTTCTCCCTCTTGGTGTTATTTTTTCTTTCTTATAAAACAGCAAAAGCATCTGGGACTCAGAGTTGCCCTGCCAAAGGAAGAAGCTGCAAAGCCATAAATAAAATGGAGAGCCAAGTGGTTGGTGAGGCCAACTACCTGAACTCCTTTGTCATTGAGAAAACTCTTTGAGGACTACATGTGTAATTGGGACTTCATTCATAACAGATATTTACTATCTGAGGACCTAGTCTGGTATGTCATACAATCTGAAGGTAACGCAGAAATCCCTTTGGGGGTGGATATGTTCAGGACCTTTTCTCTTTATGTGCATTATTTTGTTCACTTGAGAGCTGCAGGCCTTGGCTGTGTTTAGGCAGAGGGCAGGTATATCGCATAGTGTGCCCTGGAGTCCTGCTGCCCAGCTTCTCTGTCCCACCCAGCCTGTCTGGGCTTCCCCTTACCCAGCCCCTCACCTCAGGGACCAGGACAGGGAGGGGAAAGTAGAGTGTGGTGCTGCTGAGCATGGGATTTCAGACCATTCCTGAAATCACAGTTCAGATACAGTCTTTGAAAATATGTACAGCCCTTAGGTCATCTCATTGTCATCAATTTAGAAAGAATACCAAAATCAGGATGCATTAAAACCTTGTTTTTAAAATTTGCTCTCCACAAAAATTCCTGAGGCAGGTGCAACTATGACAAGCATGAAACTTTCCTCTAATTAGCAGAGTAATTAGGGATATGGGACTTATGAAAGTCATACAAAATAGAAACATACAGGAATATTAATTAATACTAAATTAATTGAGATATTTTTGAAGGATACAAATGAGTCTTGTTGATATACGTAGCAGAGATCAAGCTCTCCATTGAAAAAAATATGGAAATGGTCAAAAACCATGACTTTGGAGAAGATGTGACCCCTCTGCTTTTTCAGGTGACCCAATTTCCACAGCCTTTGGTCACAAAAGCCGTAGGTCTTTAGCACGACCTTTTACAGAACAGGGCAAGGGTAACTCTGACTAGCCTAAAATTAAAGTGGGTAGGAAATGTATGAATAAAACTGATAGAAGCTTTTTGAGCCCAGTTCCTCAGGCTGTGTCCAATTCTGCTTGCTCCTTACTCTGTCATGTTATTATTTTGTATTTAGTGAAAGTGCGTTGTATTAACATACGTAATGCAATGTGTAATTCTTCATGGAAAAAAACAAACAGGAACCAATCTGAAATAGTTTGCATACTATTTGGGAATGCTTTATTTTCATTCCTTAGAACTGTTTTGCATTTATTCCTCTTGGGCAGAACACTGTTTTGACTGCATAACTGCTAAGTGTTTATCAGTAATAAAATAAACATCATATGTGATTGAATGTGTTTATTTTACAGTAAGGGATAAAATTCTGCATTTATGGGAAATAAGTTCCCATTTTATGCCTGTCTTCTGAATTTATTCTGAATTTCCAATCTGAAACTCAACAGGTGCTGTTAATGCTATTCAACATGTGGTACCGAGGGCAGATTCAAGCATGCTCTCCCATCCAACCTGCTCCAGCTGCTGGCCACAATAACAGAACAGCCTCCCCCTCAGACACATTGCCCCGTTGTTCCTTGCTCCTCATGCTTATTAAAAGTGTTCTTCAATACTTGCTCATCAAATCCCACTGACTCCAACTGGCACTTTCTTGTGCATACAAAGAATTTGAGGTCATGACTCAGAGCTGCAGTGGCCTGAAACCCTATTAGCAGAATAGTTGCTGAGGGAACACATACCATTAGACTTTTTAGAGAATGACAACAAATTGTCAAAATTGGCCCAAATCATTCATTTTTTAATGGGAGGATGAGGACAGGACTTTTGTAGCTTAGTGATTACAGTTATGTAAATAATTAGAATTGCGAAGATTCCCTCTCATCCTTTCAAAGCACTGCGTCATTTCAACTGTGCTCCTTTTCTGTATATTTCTTCACTTTGCAAGAAAAGGTGACTTCATTGAAAGTCAACACTTTCCAGCTTCTTAGCCCTGAAAGGTGGAAAGGCAAAATTCGGAATCCCTTCGTTCTGCCTGATGCAGTTCAGAAGTTGAGAGTGCATCAGGCGGTCCTGTCAGAAATCCAAGGAACGTTGCAAAAATACAAACAGACGTAGCTCGCAATATTTCCACTGACCTTCTGATGTGTATAGTAATGTGAAAATCTTGCACAGTTGTGGGTTTACTCCCTGGAGAATATTTGGTTAGTAGTGCCTATCAGGTAGGAACTACAGAAGAATACTTGGAAATATTATGAATTTCTTTTTTGCTTTTTTTTCAGATGAAGTAGGATTAATTAGACTTCTTGGCAATACCTGTAGTATTGGTTGGACTCAATGATAATAAAGGTCTTTTGCAAGATGAATGATTTTATGACTGTAAATTTGCAAAATTTTGCATGGCCTGAATAATATGGAAAAAACCCCCACCTAAACAAAATCCTGAGGCAGAAATTCTGCTTTTTGCACATAACATACACCAGGGAGAAACACTGAGCGCAAGGCATCACTGTCAGGTACTTCATAAGTAATCCTTGGAATCTCATGTGTTTGTGTGCAATGTACTCACTACTGGTAAGTTTTATTCCTGAGGATATATTAAAGACCAAGAAAGTAGAGGGAATATTCTGTATGGTGAATACTTGCTGGAAAAAATTCCCATGGCACGCAAATGTCTATATCTGATGTAGCCATGTTACAGGACCTTGAGAAAACAGTGTGATGCCAAACAGCTCCAACCCTGGAGACACCAGGCAGATGCTGAGGAGCAATTGCTCTATATGGGCATAAGAGCCAGTTCGCCCCTGTGCAGCCCCATGTGTGACCAAAGGGAACTTGGAAGAGGTAATAATTCCAACACGTTTGTGTTTCTGCCGGAGGATGGAAACACTGCCAAGCAGGTTGGTTCTTGTGTGCCAGTCGCGTGGAGTGGGGAGATGGCGCCCGGTTGGGCACTGGCAGAGACAGTGAGCTGTGTTCTTGGACTGAAGCACTCCCATTATTTACCTTGCCCACAGTAACAATACAGGGTGTAAATCATGTGGGGAATGTAGCCCAGAATCATTGCTCTGTTTCAGAGGTTTAAGCTCTGGCTCTCTGTGGGCTTTCCCTGCAAGAAATTTAGCAGATAACTTCAGTCCAAATATTTGTATTCAAATGGAAATGAATTAAATGTGTGTGTGTGTGTGTGTGTGTGTGTGTGTGTGTGTGTGTGTGTGTGTGTGTGTGTGTGTGTGTGTGTGTGCAATCAAGGTTATTCACAGCTTATTAAAGGTAATAGTTTCTTGCTTTTCAAATTGTAAGCTTCATCAAATCGTGGGTGTGGTTTCTATAAGAACTAGGTGACCAATCACATTAATAGTCTTTGGGGACACCTTCAGAGCACAGCATAGCTGGAGATGTATTTGTGCAGAGTGTTCCAGCCATGTCTGCAAATCAAAAACACATTTGCAAAATCTGAAGTGAGAGTAATTCACTATTTGAAAAACGAGCTAAATCTCTAAGATTATTTATTTGAAACTTGAAATTAAGTCTGCTGTATATGGTATTCATTTAACATGGATGAAATTATTGATTTAAATATCAAGGAAAAAATAATCAAGTCAGATAAACTGCTTTGTTGCTCTGGAGGAGAAGAAGGTGATTTTATTTTTAAAGATGCGCTGTGGTCTTCACTAGGTGCTCTCTTACTTTTGTTTGTGGATAATTACTTTACAGGTGGCACAACAGATGATAAGCTGCGAAACAAAATGTATCTGAGCTGGGGAGCAGCCTGCCTCTGGCACAGGGAGATTTGGGGGACCCAGGCTGATGTGCACAGAGAGGGCACACGGCTAGAAAGGTCTCTGCAGCCGCTCTCCTTATCCATCAGCAATCTCTGTAAGGAACACCCATGACTAAAATCTTTTACAGGTCACATAGGAAGGCACTGTGGGTCACCAGTGACGTGATGCATGGCTGCCTGCTATTCAGCACGTCTCTTACTTCAGTCATATTTTTAGGATCAAACTGTATTTCAAAGGGACTTTTCTTTTTTTGGGTGTTCATTCTGTCAAAACTGAGACACCATGAGCAAAGGGGAGCACATGAAAACTGTGGTCTTAAAATCAGACAGCAAGAATTGTTTCCAGCAGGTTGTGGAAATTCTCAACCCTGCTACTCTGTTTTTCTTCCAGGCACAGGTACTTACTGACCCCAAAAGCAGTGCCAGAAATCGCAAGTCCGTATTCCCACATAATTGCCAAATGTTTCCCATTGTGAGCTACCTTTTCATTGCAGTGAAAATTATATGACTAAATCCTAAGCTGCTGCATTTCTATCACGATGTTTTCATATCTTTTAAATGTTGCCAGGTTGGCAAAATCTGTGTTTGGTGGGACAAGCATATGCCTTGAAAAGACTAAACATATTTTTGGAGAAACAGCATGGTAAGTCAGGCTTCTCTACAGTGTGTTCTATAGCACAATCGCTCACTTCATGCTTCTGTAGGAGTTCCAGGGATTTAAAACCAAATTTAATTTTAGCTTGGCACCAATGAACTCCAGTACCAGACATCATACAAGTAGTAATCATGAAAACAAATGAAGCTCTATGGTTAAATCAAGACTGAATAATAAATTTAAGAGACATAAATTCCTACAGACTGCTATTTATATGCATTTCCTTGGGTAGGTGCCTGAGATATATTAATGGGTGATTGTTAGAATGAGGGAGTCTGGAAACTTTTCTGATCTTCAAAATAAAAACAACAACAAAATTAATCAGAAAACAAAACAAAACAAAAAGGTAATTCATACATTGAGAAAGGGAAAGAAATAAGCAGTACATTGTTTGTGAATTTCCAGTGCAAACAGGTCAGCTTTTCTTTCTCTTCCAGCATTCCCTTCTCCCTTTCACTTCTGAGTGACTTGAAAGGCCTGTTTACGACCACTGCATTGATTTCCTTTCCTCTGACTCATTGCAATCTGGCTCCAGCCCTCCCCATTCAAACTAATTCACCAAGGTCTCAAATGACTTCTTTCTGGCTAACACGGGGAATCTCTGTGTCCTCTTTGACCTTCCTGTCTAATCTGATAGCCTTGATCACTTTTTTCCTGGCCTGGCTTTTGTGGCAGTACCCCCTTGTGGCTTTCCATCATCCTTCTTTATTGCTCTTTCAGCATCTTTTACAGCAGCTCCTTCTCCCTTCTTCATGGGACTCTCTCAAAGCCTCTACAGACTCTGTTTTCTCATTGTATACCTTTTTCTCTTGTTTTCTGCTGTAATTCCCAGGCTGAACATTTTAACCTCTCTGTCCTGTCTGTTTCTCTTCCATTCTATCAGTTGAATTGACAGTTTGGTGTATTCAGGATGATTCCCTGTCAGTTGAAGCAAAAAAAGATCACAGGTAAATCTTTAATTTGAACCTGCCACTCTTCCTCCTCTGCTCATTGCTGTTGACAACTTCACCATTTCCCTTCAGCTCTCAAACTCAGGATCAGTTTTGTCATTCTCTTGCACGTTCCTATGTGCTTAAATAATCATGGCAGATTTGCTGCAAGACCTGTGGGAATTAGGGAAATCTTTCCCATACAGCCACAAAAGTTTAGGCAAAGCTCTAAATAACATCTTTTTCCCCCTCCATCTTTTAAAAGCCCTGTCCTGCATTTCCTCTCCAAAATCCATACCTTGGTCACCGATGTGGCAATATTTTCTTCTCTGAATGATGGTCTTCAAGTATCTAATAATTCTCAAAAGCATATCTCTGATAGTCCCTTGTCATATCTCTTCAGGGCTGCTCCGGGTTCTTCCCTGCCAGCTGATGGACCAGTTGATCAATCACCGTAGTGACGTGGACTCCACAGCTCAAATCAGTTAAGGCAAATTTCTGGTTCTTGTCATCCTTTGTAACGTGAGATACCATTTTTCTGTGCCCTTTGCCCTGTCAGAGGCGCTGGGCTGGATGTCCCATCTGTATCTTTCACAGGCTGGCCTTGCATCAGAGAATGCCAGTTGTTGTATTCCCTTCTGCTAAGAACCTTCCTAAACCCCTTCTGTTCTCATCCGATGAAGAATTATTATGGAGGAAGAAAGTCTGCAAAAGAATCTTCCGCTGAGGAATTCACTATGAGCTTTTTGGGCCAGACATCTTTATACAGCTGATAATCATACAAAATAGGAATGTCTCTGAGCTCTGCTTATCAGGTTTTAACCTAGATGCGGACCTCAACAACTACACTAATATAACTTTGTAGTACTTGAATAGGCTTTCAAGACAAATGCTTCTCAGACAATTTTGGCTTGCACTTGCAGCAGTGGAAGGCAAAGTAAAGAGTCTTCCCTCAAACAACTGGGTGCAAATAAATCACTGGATATTTAAAAGAGCAGTCCTTAGGATCAATATCATTAGTGCCTTTTTGTAAGAGAATTCAGTTCATAGTGACTTTCCCTCTTGTCAACACACACACACTTTTTTTTGCCTGTGGTTGCCCACACTTTATGAGTTTTTGTTTCCAAAAGGTGCCCACTGAATTCCCTTGGAGAAATTAATCAGCTGCACTATGATCTCATTTCCCTTGGCATGCCACAGCACCAGACACATCATGTTTTCATTCCTGCAACCTAATTCCCCAAAGTACAGCAGCTGGGACATGCTGCCAGGAAAAATGTGACAACTATAGCATAATTTACCAAAAACCAGCAGTGACACATGCATATTGAAATATGCCACCTAGGTTAACTGATACCATACAGCACTGTTCTGAGGGAAACTCTTTTTTATATGAATGACAGGAGTCTGTGTTTTTTTGTTTGGTTGGTTATTTTTTTTGTGGTTGTAATTTGCCCTAAGTTTTGTTACAGTTTAACTTCTTCCAGAAACCTCTATGAATATGCTAGAGACAAAAGAAAAAGAAATGAATGGATGAAATTGCTCACAGATCTTGAGATGCCTTTTCATAGATTTTCCCAAGATGGAGACATATTTGTATTAAAGGCTTCAGAGACATACACTGAAAGACACAATATATCTCAGGAGTGCTTTGTTCAAACCAGAAATGATTTATTGTTTTGTCTTGCATTAGCAAAAATCAGCAATTAACAAGCAGAAGACAAAAAATTTAATTCAAAAGAGGAAAACTGAAAATGAATAACATATCTATGCAAAAAATTGGAAAAAGAAGAGAGACATTAAAAAAAGTTTTAAGTAATGATAATGGATATATTGAAGGTTGGACTTATGCCTTTGTATTAGGTGTTAGTACAGCCCCATTCTATTAAAAGTAACATCTAGTATAAGAAATAAAAACTAAAGAAAAGAGATGAATTTTCAGATACATGCAGATATCTAGGTAACAATAGGAAAAAGCAAGAAGTAGTCTTTAATCTTTTGTCATAATTCTAAATTTTACTTCTTGCCTTCTACTTTTCTAGCATATATAGACAGAAAATTAAATAGACCCTCTTATGAAATCTGGAACAGTATAATAATATAATCCTCTCAAACACTCTTGCAGGAGATAAGCACAGTGTGGGAGCACTTTCGGGGCTGCGGTACATAACAGCAGTTGCTGAGATCCCTGGGACGTTGCTTCCCTCTTTTTGGTCAGCCTGCAAGCTGAGACTTGTGATGGGTGTTTTCCTGTGCTCCAGGTTAGTAGCCACAATCAATTCAGGGAAGGAAAAAGTAGGCAAGAATAAGAAACAGCGACAGCTGAAAACAGCAATGGCAATTAGCTGGCATCCCATCTGCTGCCTTTTGCACACTGGACAAAAGCAGAATGACTTCCCAGGTAATGATTTCCCAGAAAAAATAGCAGTAGGTTATTGTTGCTTCAAAAGGCACTAACAGTGGTGAAAAGAAAAGTACTAGAGTTACTCTCCTTTATGGTGTAGTGTATTGAGCACATTTCTCTTTGAATCAGTAAACCGGTCTATACCTCATGTATTCTCTACATGGACTTCTCCCAGTTTTGCTTACACAACCACTACAGCTCTTTCATTACATATGAACAAAAATTGTTCGTGACAGCATCATAACTTTCAAGACTGATTACCCTTAACAAATACAGAAAATGCAGAAAATCACTGCACTGAAAAGGTTTGTCTGGCTAAGGACATTAATATCCGGCTGATCCACAGCATGGCCTCTGCTGCACGAGCTGCCTTTGATTATCTTCTTGCTCAGAAAGCTCCAACATTTCTTTTCAGATCCCTGAAGCATGCAGGGCACCCAGCGGCACTTCCAGTGCACCCAAAGGATGACCTGATTCTGAACGACCTTGACCTTAACACTCTAGCCTGTATGAGTTACCAGCTAGCAAAGAGATGGGTATGAACTGAAACTCTCCTTTGACAGTTGTCACTCTGGAAAGTGGTAATGCTACACAGAGACAGCTCCTGGGAAAGAACAGGCAAAGATGAAGATTCAGAACTCATGATTTCAAATTCTAGCTTTCCCTTCTTGTTGTCTACGTCTCTCTGTCCTCCTCCAGTGCATTTTATTAGCCCTCCTGGGCTGCCAGAAGCTTTTAGCAAGAATAAGGAGACAAGTAGGTGAGGTTCCACAGAGAAAATGCTAAGTGGGAACATTTATACAGTTGCTCAGGTTGGGAGATCACTGGGTTAACAGGAAGTGGCTGGAAAGGGTGGAGATGGGTGAAGGAGAGAATGAAGAGGAGAGGAAAAACTGTCTGAGGGATGACTTTTTAGAACTCTGCCTATCTTTCTCCTGAATCTTCACCCTCCACATGGAAAGAGGGTCGAGGACTAAGTCTGTATGAGATGTTAAACTGAGAGTTGTTGTAAATGCAGAAATAAATTAGAAAAATGGGAAAACAGTTTTTCTCTACTGAACTTGCAGCCTTTAAGCTTCTCTATAAGTTGCAGCTCAATAATAGTTACTGTGGAACAGGCTTGCATAATAAAATCCAGTGGGAGCAAAAGCATCATGATGAATTCACCATTATTATTCATAGAGCTGTCATGAACAGTCTGCTTACTCTACACAATTCACCAAAGAAATACTGGTTTGCCACAGATTGAACAGTGCATTTTAAAACAGCAAAGTGCCATTCAGTGCCCTACCATTTCAACCATGCTGTACATACGCACATTGCAGACAACTCTCAAATTGCACTGTTTTGAAAGGCAGTCAAGAGAGGGAAAGAGACCAATAGCCTAATTTTTCTCAAGATCGTTTTTTTCTCTACATTAAAAAACATCACTAGATGTGTTTGTGTCCACTGAACATGTGATCATTACTCTGGAATCACTTTTTGCTATTCAGTCTTGTCAGGAGGAGACACGGGTTTCCTGGCAAACCATTTTTCATTGTAAAAGCAGAGATTCACTGAAGCCGTTTGCAAGAGTGGACCACGTTAGACAGATAAGACCTTTCCAGTTCCCTAGGAAAGTGTGACCATGGCAGGGTTGTACGACAGGGGTCTGCCCCAGAGACTTGTCCCTTGTAGGGAGAATGTCAGAGCCCTCATGAAACCAAGGTGCCCTGGGACACTAACACCCACAATATCTCCCTGCCCCAGCTGTTAGGCTGCTCAGTTGAAAATACTCCTGTTCAATTCCTCCACAGCTGAGGAAACAGCCGAGTGTGATAACATACCCACTCTAATTCCCCTTCTGCTGCAAAAGGGATTATGCTAACTCAGGAGTTACGCTGCACCACTGAAATGAGGACTGGCTTCCTGTTGTAGATGATTCTGTGGGTCAGAAACCTGTCATGTTTGAAGTGACTGATTACACGACTACATCCGTTGGAAACAGGATTGGCTCAGTGTAAACAAATGGGAAATTCATACAAAAGAATTAAGGAAATATCAAGGAAATAAGGATGGAAAACTTTTTACATTGAGGAGTTAGTTTCAATATTAGTAGTACATGGAGTCAGAAACGTAGCCCACAGTCCTTACGTAAAAGACAAAAAGTTGTTGTCTACAGGTTAATTTTGGAGAGCCTAAAGACAACCATCTGTGTAGCTTAAACCAACCAGCAGAGACCAAAGCCCAGCCATACTAAACCAAAGGCCAGAAATTCAAGTGATGCCAGAGAAGGCTGATGAATTTCTAGTTACACATAAATATTTCCATCTACTATGGAATTAATTTGAAAACTTTGCAATTGTGAAGAAATATTTGGTGAATAAAATCAACTTTTCTGGAGAGCCCTTCAAGAAAAAGATGCATTACTACCCCCTCATGGTTTTTGTCTCAGTGTACCAAGTCAGGAAGAAACTGGAGTTTGGGTTCAGCAGCACAGTTGCTCTTGGAAGAGAAATGAGTGGTGGTAGGAACATCTCTCTGCAGGGAAACCTGTTTATTCCCAGGTGGGGGTACATGCATCCCATGTTCCTGCACAGTCACAGAGCTGAATAGTTAAGCTCCCCTGTTTCCTGTGGGGAACAGCTGTCCTCTGTATTTCCTTGAGTCAGACTCTGTCTCTCTTATTTTCCATACAAATCCTCTGCTTTCTCTTCTGTACAGCAAGGTCACGTCAGTTGAACACTTGGGAATTCACCTCTCCATTGTCCAAGCATTTTTTTAATACATAATGTACTTTCATATGGGTTTGCAAGTTAATTATTTTGACAGGCAATGCTTGTCTTTCATAATACCAGTTCCTGTACACTGCTTACCCCTATAACAAAATGTATTTTTTATTCCACCTGTCCCCCTCTCCCCAGTTTTAGTAGCATTGCAAGATGATTCCAGTGAACATAATTATTTCCATGCCCTCAAGACAAGGGTCTCGTTACACTAATTAATTTACAGATACAGCATGATACAAAGAGTTTTCAAGAACAAGATGGGAAATGCTGTGCAGCAAAAAGAATTGTTATAGCCATTTTATAGATGAGCACAGCCACAGAGGGTATAGCTAGAAAGATTTTGGCAGGTTCATACCCATTTAGACTGAAATATAAATTACCCAGAGCCAGCTGTGACTGTACTGCCTGTTGGAATCAAGTTGGACTAAAAGCTACCATACTGCTTTTGTGTTTTTCTCCTTGGAAAACCAGCTGGTTTACTCCAAACTAGTCAGGACAGGAATCATCTGAAGATGTACAGCTGACTGGGGATCATGGAGTCATCTGTGGAACTACAACCATGACAATATGGCTGTAACTGGAGGTCAGTTAACTTGCGGACATCTTTAACTGCAAAACTCAAGAATATTTTGAATCTGCATTCAAAGCACACTTGCATGGACTTGGTAACGAATGGATCAGCTTCACTCTGCCTTAATATCCATATAAAATGTACTGGGTTACTCTCTGATTGTTGATGAATTCAAGAATTTTTCAGAATGTGCTAAAATATTGAAACCCTTCCCTCTGAGACTTCATGAGGCATACTTTCTGAATCATATCAATGATACTTCACAGTAAATATTTTTATTGCTGCACACACAAAGAATATATACTCAGCTGAAAGCTGGAGCAGAACTCAAACATGAGCCAAGAAAAACAAACAATAGTAGTTAAGAGACTGGAGAGGAGAGAATGAGAGATACTGATGTTTAGGGGTTTTCAACAAACGATGACTGGATCTGACAATGCAGTTGTCCTGTAAACAGTGGAGCTAATTATATATATCCCAAGGTCTTTCCCAAGGGACTAGATGCCCTTGGAACATATGAAGAAAGAAATGAAATACATGATTGAGCACAAGAAGGTGACTGGCAGCCTCACAAGGAGCTGTATATGCCGTACAGTGGGTGTCAACAAAAAAATACTTCAGATTTCAGCTGCAATTGCGACAAAAGATGTGGTAAAAAATATTACTGCCTTGTGCCTGTGGTCCTAAGCAGGGTCTGAGGAGGAGGTGGTGAATGGTGCAGCCTGTCTGCCCTCTACCCAGTGCTCAGCAGGCGGAGAGGAGGTACAGGGGAGCTGAGCTGTGTGCCTCTAACATCAGCCACAGACGGCAAGAGAAAAGAGAAAGGATCCTCCTGCCGAACCATGCATGAAAAAGGGAGAGTGGTTCTCTTGTTTGAAATATTTTGTGGCTAAAGCTATGAAGTGCTTCTCAACAGTTGTCCTTTCATTTTGCATCTCCTCCACAGGCTGATTTTTAAAGGTGTTTAAATTCATAATTTAGCACCTAGATACCCAGAACTCTTCCATGTCTTCCATTCTTCACCTATAAAGCAGAGATGTTGATAATACTGGGGTTTTTACTATTTTTGCATTTCTTGCCCATACAGATTACAACACTTTGAAAAGATCCTGTCTCTTGTTAGGTGCTTAGAGAGAAAGTAATATGATGTGTTTTTCCCAGTCTTGTTTAGGAACTACAGGCATTGCTGTGACAGAAAAAATAACAAACTTAAGGAGAAGAAAAACAGGACATTTACAAGAGAAGATTTCAACCAGAAACATGAAAGTTTGGGGGCCTGACTGTAAAAAGCCTGACTTACAATTATGTAAAAGAAATTTCAACCTGGAATATTAAAAAAGATAGACAGTGAGTGGACACTCTTGCCTATACAAAATTGTTTTTCTGGTGAAATGATGGAGAAAAAAGAAAAATAGGAGGAGATACAACAAATGGTTGGCATTCTACAAGGCTTGTAGAGAGAACACTATTCAAAGAATTAACACACAAGAAGAAACTTGTGCAGAAATGCATCTTCAGCAGATTTTCTTTTTTATTTTATTCACTGTTTGGTCAGTTGAAGGCCTGGAGGCGATAAATTCCTCTTGCACAGAATTCAACAGTGATAAATAGTTTGGAAATCACTGAAACCCTGGTTGTGCTTGAGGCATTTACATTTCAGTGTTTCATGTTTACAGCACAGTCGATTTGCTCTGTGCTGGAAAGCAGGTGAGGACATCATGAGGACATTTTCTATGAAAGTAGGTGAAAGCTGTTTCCCTGAGAATTATGCAGCCATCAGTACTTTTACTAATCCTTATTGCATTTGCCTCATTATCATATTTTTCAATTTATAACATCGTCTAGAAGAATATGATGTAAGACAACCTGCTAATAACTTTGCTACACATCTATCTTCATAAAATGCCCATAAAAATGTGAAAGCTTTTTTTTTCGGTGGGATTGATTACAAAGAGAGTTTTATGAATAAATTTCTTTTAGAAACTAGGAAGCACTTTAAATTGAGCATATTTTTTCAGATTCAGATAGGATACTTAGAAGTTATGTACCATAGGAAATAAGTGGTATGGGTAATGCAATAAACCATAAAAATAAAGCATAAACAAATCGAATATTTACCACATAACTGGTAATTTATCATAACATTGCAGTTTATAGAGTCTTTGTATAAGCTGCTGTGCCACAGCCACAGCCACAGCTACAACAAGGGATAAAATGGCACACAGACTGTTAGATACTCTGTTTTGCTGTAGTCAGATTTTAAAAGTATCTAATTTGGTAGAAGTCTGTCTCCTTCAGAAGAATGATTGTTGCACTAGTGGTAAACCAATGGTGGTAGCAGGGCAGGCAGCCTTGTGAATTAAGAATATGGAAATAAGTGCATAAGGGGAAAGTGGGAGCTGCTCCTAAGTGTACCTGGCATCTGAAGAAAGAGCTAACATTTGGCGAGGTGCTCATCCAGCAGAAGACAATCATGAAAATGTCCCACAATACAATCTGGTGGTGCTTGCTTTTTTGTGGGGGTGGGTTTTGGTTTTTGTTAAGCTGAAAACCTTCTATTTTATTAAAAAGCCAAGTACTCAGGAAGTATGAAATGAAAATGAATGAAGTTTTAATTCTTCCTGCTTGTGCAATGAATAGTGATCAACTCTTTATTGTGATTGGAAAAGGTAGTCAGCTGTTTTTCAGCTCACTTAACCAGGCTGAATATTCAGGTATTATGACAAAAAGGTGATCAGAAAATAAGTATTAAATGTAATATTCACTTAGAAGTGCTGAGGAATTGTGAGAACAGCTTCCCTTTGTGTAGTGAAACAAAAACTAAAATCCAAGGAATGTATCATTTAAGGACTTCAACACTTGAAGTAGTGGGAGCGTTTCAAATAATTCAACAAGAGTTGGATCAAGATAAGCAAAAGAGACACTGATCAAATGGAAGAAAAAGGGTGCTGTGGGGCAATTATTATAATATATTTAAAGGCTGCAATATTATGCTCAGGAAAGCTGTTGGTGAGACAATCTTATTGCTGGCATTTCTTACCTTTTAACTGCTTGATTTGGCATTCTTAACAGCAGTCTTTTAACATCTTTTTTGATGAACTCTACCCATGCTTCTGGGCATGATGGTAGGCAGCAGTTCTATATGGTACAAAATTATTTCATCCACGGAGCTGCTGGCAGAGAGCAGCTTATTAAAAGTGTAATTCACTTACTGAAAATTTCTCTTGTTGGTTTTTGGGTTTTTTTTTGCCATATCTGCTCTCCAAATGAGCTTCTCAGCTCTGAGGCTCAAGGAAGTCTAACCTAGTAGCAAACACTTAGCACCTGCCATGTCCCCTGCTGAACACAATTTTAGTGCCCTGGGGAGGCAGTGCCTGGTCCATATTGCCCAAAAGCATACAAGCAATAAAAAAGTTGTTTTAGAGGCCATTTGGAAGTCTCCCATGTCTCGAAGGAATCATGTCACATTAAAAATCAGTCATGTCAGAACATTACGTGGTCCCATCCCAGCTCACTGTCTGGTCCATAGCCTGGGCATTCCTGCTTCCATGAGCCTGGCATGCTTGGAAGGGAGCAATCTGGAGCTTTTTTAAAACTGGAAGAGCACAAAGACATTTTTATTCTGACTATACTCTCTGCACTTGCTGTTCCCTCATCTGGCCATCCTAACACCAACTGAGCTCATTGTTACTGTATGTAGTCCTTTACGACTCTATGGAAGCATACAAAACCTACAGAACTGAACAAAATTACAGCTAGACAAATGGAAAGAGCAAAAAGCTTTGAAAAAAAAGAAAGAGAGACTGATTTAGGAGAATATCTCGTAACTAGCAGGGGTGCAGATGAAAAGAGTGGGTGGTAGAACCACAGCATAGCAATGAAACAAAACCATTGAAAAATAGCTTCCACTTTTACCGTATATGGAGGTTTCACCAAGAGCCAAAGGAGAGGAGTGCAAGGTTTGGAAAGGCACTGGGACAGCACAGATCTTTTCTCCCTGATATGGAGGGCTTCTCAGGGAAGTGTCACAGAGGAAATTACATTGCTGATGGTTTCAACTAATCCTTGATCTGCCTGGAAGGCCAGATTCGTGTTACAGTTCCAATGCGCCACCACTTACTTACCACCTTATTCCTTCCTATTTCTCCCCTTTAATAAAATATTTAAAAAATATTAACTAAATTAGTAGAATTCAACTTAGCTACTCCAGAGTGCAGCTTTTTCTGCCTTATGACCATAAGCACTTCGCTGCTCATAGTAATGTTAAAAGAGCCCCAGAGTGGTGCACATTTGCTGTAGGCTAACGTCAACTATAAGGCCATGTGCTGTGAAAATCACCCTTAGGCAGGGCTGCAACAGTTGGAAACCTGAGGGAAGAGCTTCATTTTCAATCTTGCACTTGTATTTTGGTTGTACTTTCTGCAAAGAATCTGTTTCAGACCTTAAGAGTCATAAAACTTCTAGCCATCTCATCTTGTAAAAGTTAATATTAAAATCTTTAATATAATTTAAAAAGAATGTCAGAGTTTTGTCTTGATAAAAGGAAAAGAGAAAGGGATAGCTATAAGTTAAAATTATCCTTGTGAAACTTCAGGTTGAAATACCAAGGACTAACCTATTTAAAGGACTTTACAACGGTGACCATGACGTTGTACTGAACAGGCTGCCACCTTTTTGTAATGAAAACCCCCCACACTGTTGAATTCTTTCATGTTTGGGTGGGGCATACTAGCATTTTTGTCTGTATGGAGGCTTTAACTCCAACAAATAGGGGAAAAAAAAAAAACAAACCCCCTTCCCTGAAGAGGTGGGTGCAGAAGGGAAAACTTGTAGAATCCTGCAAGGATGCTGCTGGGTCAACCTTTTCAGAAGATGGTCTAGTTTTGTTGTTGTCTTCATAGGCCCCAAATGAAGTGCTCCCAGAACAAAGAAACACTAAAATCAAAGAACTTTACATCTGACAGCTGAGAGCATTGAGAACTGAGGTGGGCAGGTGGGAGTGCAAGTCCCTGCTTCTGATAATATTATGGCACAGTAGACCTGAAAGCTAAAATATAAAATAAAATCCCAGATCCATTTCCAGTTAGGTTGGTCCAAGAGGATTTACCATCAGGATCATGAGTTTGCTTCTTCATTTTTTTTATAAAGGATAAGTTTAATAAAGTCTGTGCTTTGCTAAAGCTACTGAGGGACACGTGGGAGGGACCGCCTGTTCTCTGAAAATATGAACATGCCTTCAGGTTAATATTTTCCTGCATAAATAGTTTGCCTCACCTGAGAAGAATGATTTAGAAAACACCTGCTGTGAGATGTAATTAGAGCACGAACATGTGCAAAACTATGAGTCTGCCGAGACCTCATGAGGAGCAGGAGGTGCTCAGTTCCTTTGCATGCCTGCAGAGGTTTAGGGTTCAAAAACATTCTCTGTGACTCAGATACTGCAGGTGATTATATTCACTAGGGCTGTAAATCATTTACCAAAAAAAGTGGGTGGCAATGTGATTAGCACACACTGAGCAGGGAGGGAGACATAAATTACTTAGAATCTCTTTTTTGTCTGAGTCATGTATGCTTAAAGCTACAACTGCAGCAAGGTTGAATGTGATCAAACAGAAGTTCCATTGTAAGGGCTTTGTGAAAAGAGTTTTAAAAAGTGTTTAAATTATTTCTGAGAGAGAATACTCTATTTGGCTACCTGAAGATGTAAAAATAAGTTATTTAATAAAAAGTGTAATTCACAAGTTTTTACCTAATCTACAGCCTCTCAGTTGAGCAAAGAAAAAGAGAAATCTGTGAATATTCCATTAATTGCATTAGCATTTCATTAAGACAGGCCTGACGCCTCATAAGCAGTAAACCTGGGCTTTTAGCGAGCGGCCACGACATCAGTTCTTTAGCTGAAAAGGAATTTTATGTTTTTATTTCTTCAGGAAAGCTGCAAAGAGCTCCATTGTCTAGCAGTCTTCTACAAGGCAATTGTTCCTAAATGTTGAAATAATATTAAATTTGAGTGAGTTCCCCAGTTTTCAACAGAGTCCATGAAAAGAGTACTATTGGATGTAGGTTTTGGATCAGGTGAGGATGAGCCACGGTAGTTTAAATGAAAGTACTTTTAGCAGAACCTCTGTGTTTATAGTTCTAAATAAGCTATATTAATCTTCCAGCTGCTTAATTTCTGCAAGACATAAAACAAGAGATAACTATGGAAGAGATAGCAACTAAACTAAATCTTTTCTTAGATAAATGATTGTTCAACATAATCAGTGTCAACTAAAGCTGACCTGAAGGAACAAAACTAGTAGGATCTACTTAGTACAGAGCTGCATTCAGTGCTTCATAATAAGGAACCAGATGAATGTTTGAATTTTCTAAATGAGCTCTTTAATTTTAATCAGCCATAGGGGAAAACGTTTCAAAGATTAGAGCAAGAATTGGATACCTACCCAGGCTTCAGGCACTTCGTCCTGCTTGTTCAGGAGCAGCTATCGCTCTCACACCCTTACTTCCAGACCAGCTAATTAAGTGCAGGTTCAAGCTCAGATCTTTCTCCATCTTTTAACTATGTAATGCATTCTAGCTGGCAGGAGCACAGTGAGCCCTTGTAGTTATCCCTGGGGCAATTGACAGAGATAAGAAACACTTAAGCTCTCAAGCTGTACAAAACACTTTTTTTTTTTTTTTTTGGAAACCATACAGTCTAGGGGCTATGGTTTTCCCTTCCTCACATAGGAAGGAGACTTCCTTCTTTTCCTTTCACTCTTTTTCTGTCTTAGTCTTAACTCATATTTTCCAAAAAGCATTCAATTAGGACGAATCATTCCCACAGAAGGCCAGATTCTCAGCTGCCCTAAATCAGTGCAGCTCCTTTGAGGTTATTCTGGCTGTAGTGCAGATAGACCAGGTGAAGGGACAGCTTCAGTCTTCTGCCCTTCCGAGACCTCAGGCAGCTTCAACATCTGGCAGAAACACTCTAATGTCTGAAATAAAGCCGGGCCTCCACAACCTGTGAGGCTAATATTTTGGTCTTCCAGCCACTGAAATTACCTCCATGTGGTATTTCATATATGACACACTGAAAATGATTTACAAATTGCCTAATTTCTTGACCATTTGCAATCACAGATACAGGAACTATTTAATTTCAGTTTTATTCCTTCTACTCTTATCTCTGTCTAACACCTGTTTAAGAAAATATATAGTATCCCTTCTTATTCCTTTGCTTTCAGGGTCTTTCACTGCTTTATCTTGTCTATTTGTTGCAAATATTTTCCTATTGGGGTCTCAACTCTTGAAATGAAATCTGATTGTGAGACGCTGTTTCTAAAAGAATTTATCTCATATTTTCTCTCTAGTTTGAAAAGAAGCACAAAAAGAAAACAAAATTCTTCCTATATGTTTTGTGGGGCTTTTTTTTCTTCTTCTTTTCTTTTACCCAGCAGGTGAATCAAGGAATTTCTCAGCAAATTAGGTATGTGTTGGCTCAGGAGATGCAAATATTTTGCAGCTTGTCCCTAGGAACCCTTACTACAATGACTAACTCTAGCTGGTATGGCAAAAGCACTCTCACAACTAAATTAGCAGGTGGCTGAAAGCATCTGAGTACTCTCTGCATAGAATCATAGACTATCCTGAATTGGAAAGGACCCACAAGGATCATCGAAGTTCAACTCCTGGCCCTGCACAGGACCACCCCAAGAGTCTCACCATGTGCCTGAGAGCATTGTCCAAGCACTTCCTGAACTCTTGTCAGGCTGGTACTGTGACCACTTCCCGGGGGAGCCTGTTCCAATTCCCAACCATTCTCTGGGTGAAGAACCTGTTCCTAATATCCACCCTAAAGCTCCCCTGACACAGCTTCAGGCCATTCCCTCGGGTCCTTTCACTGCTCACCACAGAGATCAGTGCCTGCCCCTCCTCTCCCCATTGTGAGGAAGTTGTAACTGCAATGAGGTCTCCCCTCAGTCTTCTCTTCTCCAAGCTGAACAAGGAAAATGACCTCAGCCTCTCCTCATAAGGCTTCCCCTCAAGGCCCTTCACCATCCTCACAGCCCTCCCTTTGGACACTCTCTAAGAATTTTATGTCTTTTTATATTGTGGTGCCCAAAACTGCCCGCAGGTGAGCACTCGAGGTGAGGCTCCCCAGTGCAGAGCAGAGCAGGACAATCCCCTCCCTTGCCCGGCTGGTGATGCTGTGCCTGATGCACCCCAGGACAGGGTTGGCCCTCCTGGCTGCCAGGGCACTGCTGGCTCATGGTCAGCTTTCTGTGAACCAGAACCCCCAAGTCCCTCTCTGTGGCATTTCTTTCTAGCAGCTCATTCCCCAGCCTCTACATACATCCCGGGCTGTCCAATCCCAGGTGCAGAATCCGGCCCTTGTCTTTGTTAAACTTCACACATTTGGTGATGGTCCATCTCTCTCATTTGTTGAGGTCTCTCTGCAGGAGCTCTCTGGCTTAGAGAGAGTCAACAGCTCCTCCTAATTTAGTATTGTCAGCAAACATACTTTTTATACCTAAGAAAGCGTAAGTTAGTCAATATGGGAAATGACTTGCCCTTTCTTCTTCCACAACAGCCACATGTGTTATCTAGCATAGTTTAAATTAAATAAATGCACAAATTACAGAAAGAAGATCCTGCAGTTTTGCACTTACCTTGTCCATTCAGTATTTCTTCCTTGTGCTCTAAATAAATCTGTTTTTAATTGCAGTTTTCCTTATTGAAACTTCTGTGTTGCAAGGTGAAAATCTGAGACAGACCCCAACAAATCATCCTGCTGTGAGCAGTGAGGTTGGAGAAGATGACCTACACTGTTCTTTATGACTCTGTGAATTTCAGCCTTGTTTTTCAGACAATGTACCTGAATTCTTTTTAAATGCAGCTCTGCATTTTTAACAGGCACCGCTTTAGTATTTGAACAGTTGATCTGTTGAGCCTTCTTGACTGTGGGAAAGCTCTTGCCATAACCTCTCTCTTTAGAACAGGGATAAGTAGTAATTAGACTGACCAGAAATAATTTTTAAAAATGTGTGAATTTCAAGTCAGAGTGTTTTTGGGTTTTTTCTTTTGTTTGTTTGTTTGTTTGTTTGTTTATTTTTTGTTTAGGTTTGGCATTTTTTAACATGTGAAAAAGGAAAGATTTTACCTTGCATTTTCTGCTCACTTTGAAAAAGTTTAAATTGTCTTTTGGGCATAGTTAAAAAACAGTAACAAGGTGACATGTGGTCTGAGGTACTTCACCCATCTCAAAGCCAGGGGATCAGGCTTTTGTCTGATGAATTTTGCAGATGGAAAAAATCTCTCTGATGGTGTTAGAAAGTGCTCTATAGTGATAGACTTCCATTTAGTTTTAAATCATAGAATATTTTTCTGGATTATGGGCTAGAGCTCTCCCTGGCATGTGTGAACCCTTAGACCATACAATGAGTCTCATAGCAGTATACTGCCAAACTCATTGAATTGTCCTAAGAAGAGTAATATATGAAAGAAAAATCTGCTGTCTGGTGATACAAGTTTGTATTTATTCTGCTAAGGCAAAGTGCGGATCAGAAAGTAAATCCCCTGCTTCTTCCTTCTCCTCCTCTCTGATTTTGTCTAGTCTTCCAAATATGTATGTACCTTTAAAGCCCAGTTTTAAAGAAGTATTCAAAGAATTCAATTCAAATTCACTTACTGGGCCAACACACCATTTTTTTGCAGTGAATTAAATAATTGCTGAAAAGATTTTGCCAACTTTTACCTGGGGTGGTGCATGTTATCCCAGGATACTTCTCTGAATTTCCTCATATCCTTTTCATCTACTTCAGTAGCAACCAGCACACACTTTTCCTCCAAGGTTTTTACTGTGCTCCTGGCTGAAGAGCCATGCACAAGTGCCCCAAATTCTCATCCCTTTGTAGCTCTAACTCCTACCTTTTCTGCAACTATTGCAGCATTGAGCTGTCCGTTAATATGAGGACATTCTGCATGACCTGTCGGTTGGCCAAAATTTTTATGGTCATACTATATATGAATCACTGATTGCAAGATAATGTTCTTTGTTTCACAGCAAATGTGGGGTCTGTCTGAAAGAAACATGTATCCTTAGATTCCCAGTCTTGGTTCTTAAATGTATAAGATGTATAAGACATATACAGATGTATAAATGACATTGGTGGTAAAGAGAACGAAAGTAGGGTAGGTCCAGAAGTGTAGCTATTAGGAAAACTCCTGCCTGTGGTGATTACAAATTTTGTGCTAGCAAAATATCCTCCTGGATAATTTATAGCCCATGATAGTGAAAAATATCTGAGTTAAAACAGCAAGTGTGTGATCCAAAGAATATTGAAGTCAGTGGGCATCTTTCCATTGGCTTCAGCAGACTTTGTCAGTGATGTAAAAGTGCCTAAAGGGGTTTTGCTCAAATGTTCCAATATTTGCCCTCTGGACTTGAAATCAGGGGGAACATTCTAGACTAGAAAAAGGATTTAAAAAAAAAGCATTTGAAAAAAAGTATGAAAAAATTATCTGCAGTAGAAATTGTCATGATTGAACAGATGCACCAAGAGGAGGAGGAGCTGCTAGCTCTCTCAAAAAGACTCACTACAAGCTAATATGACTGTGTCAGCGTGACCTAAAGACAAACAATGAAAATCACTCATGCCTTGATTATACAAAGATCTGTGTGGTGGGTAAGGAAGCGTTGAGGACCAATAGCTTCAGAGGTGCTAGAAGCTGATATTATTTCTCCTATTTGGTTGCTAAGATTTTAGCATATACTTCTACCCTTGGTAGCTGGAGGCTATATCTTCTGCTATTGTCCTTGTAGACTTTACATCAGTTTCCTGATTGAATTTAATGCAATTTGGATTAGTTAAGTTAATTGTCCTTATGATTGTTCTTATGTGAAGAAGGTAGGTATTTTACTTTAGGACTAACTATGACCATAAACATTTCCTACTAGTATGTATACTTTAGAAGAGATTTAAATTTATTGCAAGAAACAAATCAACAATGAAATAGAAAATACTACAGTGAAACTTTCGCAGATAATATAAATACTGATTGATATACCTTTCAAAAATATTAGGAGGGTTTAATTAAGATCACAAAAATATTTTTCAACAAGCTATATGATACTCATGGTTAAAGCATGGCCTTTAATCATGGTTTTACCATACACACAAAAGCTATTGATTCAGCAAAATGTGGTTTAATTTGAATGTGCTTATAAAATGGTTCTCTGAGTTCAAAGAGGAGAAAAAAAATATTTTCCTCTCTTCTTTCTTTATTTACATCTTGCTCTTTCTTTTTCTTTCTTTCTTAACATCTTGCACTCTCTTCCTCTCTCCACCCACCCCCCATTCTCCCTTCCTCTCTCACTGCAGCTTAATTTCCTCTCATTTGTTCTCTCTGCTTTCCTTCTTGCTTTTTCTTTCTTCTTCTCTCTCCCTTTCCT
>VZTI01001069.1:37806-58909 GCA_013397865.1 Struthidea cinerea | reverse complement strand
TCCCCTTTCCCTTCCCTTCCCTTTCCTCCACAGCATCTAAAATACCCTTAAACAAATCTTTAAAACATTCATGCAACAAAAAGTATGTACAGTATCATAGAATTTTTTAATCTCTCCTTGGCTTACTGAAAGTGATACCAATACCTCATATCTTCACTAGCAGGGAAAAAACCCCAGCTTGTATGTAAATTTAATGGGGGAGTGAGGGGGAAAAATCAGAACAGTAAACCAGAACAGCAAACAAAACCCCTCCTTTGAAGGAGCAATGGGAAATGACAACATACTTTCATTTTCCTACCTTTGGGGAAAGACTTTCAAAACAGTTCTGGGCATGATGTCCAAAAACTACATTTGAAGTAAAAGTTTATAAGCCACTACATTCAAAGCGCATTAAGCCTCTGTCTTAAACTCACTAAGGTAAGGAAATTCAGAATTACGACTGTAGCTCGATACTTAACTCATACCTTTGTAGTCAGTCCATACGGAATGACAGATCACCCACTGCTAAGAGACCACTGTG
This sequence comes from Struthidea cinerea, assembly GCA_013397865.1. Taxonomy (NCBI): domain Eukaryota; kingdom Metazoa; phylum Chordata; class Aves; order Passeriformes; family Corcoracidae; genus Struthidea; species Struthidea cinerea. The sequence goes on along the minus strand of VZTI01001069.1, from coordinate 58,389 downwards.
ATTCCAGCTTTAATGTTGAATGTCTTTGCTCTATAAGTGCTGAACTGCATCTGGAATGTTAACCTATTTGTTAGTTTTTATTTTCTTTATTTTTAATAGCAATGGGGATAAAAGCAAATAAAAACATATGCAAGCTTATGTTTTTAAATAGCTTTAATTTTTGCGGTTTCTGTTCTTTTCCAGTGATCAAATTTGAAGAAAAACTAATTATGGGAAAAAACATGCTTTTTTACTATGATCTTATGCCAAGTTTCAATCCAGTGCAAAATTTTACAGTCATGTGAACCCCTAAAAAGAGAAGTTTATAATGGAAGCATTGACCAACCCTTAAGCAGAGCAAGGCAAGTAGGTGTCTCTATAATATTGCTCAATAAGAACCTTGTAATTACAGCTCTCTATAGAAGGTGAGAGTACACGGGGAATGAAGGATTTTCCTCCATGTGATATTTCTGGCATAATTTGTGCTGAAGTTTTTTGAGCCAGGGTTTGTTGAGCCATAACCACAACTCACTTCTCCACTAACAAAATATTAATGATACAACAGCTTTTCACTAGGCTTGTAGGAAAAAAAGTTCTTGTTTTTTTCCCAAAACTATATTTTATTGCTTACCTTTCAATTATAGCTAAGAATATGATTTTGAAATTTCTCTAATTTGTGAAAATTGTCCTTCTCTTCTGAGAGGAAAATGTGACATTTCAGCAAAATCACACTTCATTCCAAGGAAATGGATTTTGTGGGCTTTTATTTAGTGAGTTCAAAATCTCCACTGTCAAGTCCTTTGAAACTATTCCTCTTTATCAAAATTTAAACAGGCATAAAAACTTTTCAGTGATTCATTCAGGCAGGTTACCCAGCTGCAGCTTCATCTTTAAAACTTTATGGTTATGATCTTCCATCTGTAATTCTTTCCATGTTGCATTAAAGATCACCCTTGTCTGCTTGGATGTGTCACTTTTTCTCCAACATCAAGATATTGCTCCTGTAACATCCTCCAAAGAAGAAAAACCACAGAAAAAGCCTTGCAAATAATTTTTCAGGATGGGACCACATGGAAGAATACTGTAACTGTGATCTCATGTAAGATATCTATCTCTAGGACAGGCAGGATGGTGGGGGGGGGGAGGGGAGAGAGATTATGTAGTAATTTCACATACAGAAAGACATGGAAATATTAGTAACAGTGTGGAAATGGACAGAAACATAAATCAAGGCATTCTGGTGAGATTAAAGACTGAGTGTAAAAGGTGTAGGATTTTGGCAAGTATTCTTGAATATGAATGTCCTTTTTTTTTCATTACACATTAATGGTCACTGTTCTCGGCCCTTACTTGGGTCACGTTCCCATTAACTTGTCTTTGAGCTGTTTATTTTCCATATAGTCTTTGATTTAGAGCACATTAAATAAACTGAGATTAGCTTCCCTGAAACACAGAGAGTTTTGTGCCAGCATAAATCTGATGTAGCTGAAAAGGCAGCTCGACTTTGGGACATTAGGATTTGGCTTTAAATTACAGCATTGAAAACCTCACAAAATTGAGTCCCTTCTATCAATTCCTATAGGAAAGACAAATATTACCACTTTAGATCTTGCTCTCCAGGCTCATGTCCATTGCTAAGCCCCATAGTTACTCCTTTTTCCTTGCTCATGAAAGACCAACTACTCTTCCCATTCCTCTGCGGTGGATGAAAGGATGGCTGTGGTGTAAAGTGAAGGCTAAATGCTTTTGATCCAATCAGACAAAACCCCCTTAGCACAGATGCTGATGAAGACAACATCTTCCCCACCAGCCCCAGCCCATGAAAGGCACAGCAGGGTCAGCCACTGGGCAGCATTACTGTTGCCTTCAAAACTGATAAGGTTTTGCTTGACAAAGGTGTATGCCCAGGGCACCAGAACTGAGGGTGTCCCTTGAAGATTTAACATCCCCTTCACCTCCCAGACTCATTGTGGAGAGTATTGTGGCCTGCATCTCACAAAACAGCTGCATCACTCTCATGCCAGATGGGACTGATGATACTGACCCAACCTTTCTGACTGCTTTTGACTGCATTGACCTTGAGGCCAGAGATATTCCCAGTGCTGCCTCATATTGTTGTTCCCAGCTTATATGTTCTTCAAAATTGTTGCTGAACTACAGCATGTATTTTACTGTCCATATATTCTTTTTTTTTTTTTGACAATAATTTAAGAGCATATAAGAATTTAGATATGAATCACATACTCGCAGGCATACGTGGAACTTCCCAGATAAATTATGCTAAAAAGACCCAAACCAACCATGCTGTCTTCTGTTGCATGGAATTAATGGCTCATCCATCTTTGTCAGTTACTATTCCACATAAGCTACATTTATTTCCATTTCTAACAGGATGTGGAATTTCTTCTTTAAAGTCAAAGGAGTTTCAGTACACTCTGTCCTGTAGTCACAAATTGCGTAAGCAAACATGTAGCTGTGCCCCAGCAATGACTACAGGTTTTAATTTGGATTCAGTTAAAGCTTCCAGTGAACAGTAATAGCCTGTCATAACATCAAAAGCATTAACAAAATTAAGAAAATGGTCCTCCTTCAATAAGACACCTTAGAATCCATCCATATGCTCACAGACATACTTAAATTTGGGGCCTGATGCTCATTCCCCTCTAGGATGGCCAACACCATTTCATAACAGAGATGTCAGGCAGTCCCATGAAAAACCAGGTTGGGTCCTGTGAGTTTAAAATGTCAGACAGTAGAAAAAAAAATTGTTAACTCCTGGAAATTATTTTAACTCAACAACAATATACACCCTGTACATGGCTGGCCTTCATGCCACAACAGAAACGTCTATGTATTTATCACAGTGGAACAGCAAATGCAATGTGTATGTAATTCTGCCTTGAAAAGCTATGTTGGTGGTGCAAGAATAGTTCTTTGCGTGTAGAGGATTTAAGTTTAGAACCCTAAGATAGTTTAGATTTAAATATCTAAAGCTTTAATTTTTGTTGAGTCTTTAAAGAAGGAAGAGAGGGCAAAAGACAAAATTCCTAGTACCACTGGTAAGCACATATCATGACCCTCTATCCACAGGACATGATGGTGGCTGTTGTGCTGAATGCCCAAACTCAGGCTCTGGCTTCACCTGAAAACATAGGGCTGCTGAAGGCTGCAGTTAGTCCTTGGTCTTCCAGCACATGTGTGTAATGTTAATGTTGCATGGTGCCTCTGCTGAGCCACAGTCCCTACTGGCCCCTCTCTTCCTCACCCATTCTTGAGAGGCTTAAGGCAGTGTGGGTGTGTTGTGTGGGGGACGTGGTCTTACCGGTCTGCACCGATGTGGACAGAGCTGCAAGTGACAGGCCCAAAAAAGCATAAGAGCCCTGGTAGCTGTTTGGTGGCCTTGAGGGGGAAAAATGCAGGACAAATCTGCCTTAGCTGCTTGCCCTTCTGAAGTAATAGTTGTGCTTATATAAAGCACAGATACATACATACGTTTCAGATGAATATTTCCCCAAGAGAGCCTTTTTACTCTGCACAGAGACAACAGCCTTTGATGGGCTATTTCTTTCTTGTGTGCAAGGTAATTTTGGATCTTGTACCCAGATTGCGACAAAATCCCCATTTACTAAACTTACTCAGACCATCCTTCCCTTGGCCATACTCCCTGGGACAATGCCCCCTCCTCCTGAAAAGCTGTCTGGTTGATTGCGATTCTTCTGACATGTTTTGCATATTAACTTAATTGTCTGGGAAGTCATTGCAAAACTCCCAGCTCAGTGTACAAATCACTTCCATTTCCTTTCTGGGTTTGTGGCACTTAGGGACATGGTTTAGTGCTGGACGTGGCAGGGCTGGGTTAGCAGTTTGGCTTGATGATTTTAGGCGTCTTTTCTAACATAAATAATTCTATGATTTTATGATATTTAGGAAAAAAAATAGGCACCAGAAGCACCTGAAAAGGCTAGAGAGTATTATATCTCTTTGTGCTTGAATACTATGTGCAGTTCTGGTTTTCCACATCAAAAATGAAAAACCAGCAGAGGGAAAAGTAACAAGGATATGGACAAATGTGTGGACAAAAAAATGGAGAAACTTCTGTAGGAGCAAGGAAGGAGGTTTACAGCCTAATAGAGAGACACAGCACATACATTATTAGTGCACATACTGAAAGCCTAAGGAGGCATAAACAGCTCAGAAAATATGATTAAGAAAAGATTATTTATACCATCTCCATACAAAACCTGGGGAGATATCAAATAAAAAGGTCAGTTGTCAGAGTGAAAGCCTGCAAATGGCAATACTTATACGTAAGAACTCTTTGTGGAATCATTGCAGATGTTACGTAGCCCAACAGTTTTTTGTGATTTGTGAAACCCAATCACAAAAATACAATCCAACAAAGGCTGTTAAACCAATCTTCTATCTCTGTCTCAGAAATCGCAGGCCACTTAGATATGTAGAAAAATCTTGGTGATATGTTGTTTATCACAGACACTTGGGTGAAAGAGGGAGAAGCCAGGGCCAACTTTCTTAAAGATTTATAAGTGATTTCTAATCTCTCTCTATATATTTCTAGAATTCACAGAGAGACCATTCTGACTGGCCTTAACTCAGGATTAATATTAACCAAATTCAAATTTTCCTCAGGAGAAGATAAAACAATAGTTGACTAAAACACCTCATAGAAACAACAACATAAAAAATAAAATTAATAATCCATAAAATTTCAAGAATTAACCTTAGCATTTTCATCAGGAGAAGAAGGTAACTTGGAATCTCTGTTGAGCTTTTTTCTATAGAAAAGTTATAAACCATACTAAATTTAGATGATTGAAAGAAATAAAGTGGAAAAGCCCATGGATAACCAATGCCAAAATCCACAGTAATTCCAGCTCCTTAGCTGCAAGGTTTTGAATATCTCAGCAAAATACTTTATTTCCTAAAAAAAGCAGTAGAGAAGTCGAATCAATGAACAACCAATAATGCGGAGAGGATGAAGTGTAAGAAACTTTATATCTGTAACCAAAGGAGTGACAGAGAAGAAAAACTGCCTTATATGGCACCCCTTTTTCCACAGGAGGAGAAAAAAATCCCCATGAGTAACCACAGCACTCTGTTGCCTCTCATATTAATTATTAGAGCAGGAAACATCACAAGGAAATGTGAAAAGCCAGAAGCAGCAGAGGCATTCTTCAAAAAGCTGGAAAGTGAATTGCATTGCAAGTTGGATTTCAACCAAATGAACTCACAGAACTTGAAGAAATACCTTAAGATTGCTATGCAGTAATGCAAAAAGCTAATTGGAAAATAGATTTAAAGGAAAAAAGAACCTCTGGAGGAAGAGAGAGGAAATAAGAAGAGAAAAAGCAGCATAATATGCAATAGAAAAAGAAAAGGATGCCAGGTGAAAGGCAGCTTCTACAGTCAGTGTAATTCATGGTATTATTATCATTATAGTGATATACTGAAACCTTGAAATGCATGTTCCTTGCAGGTGACTATAAAAGATTTTTAGTCAGCTATCTAAGACATAGGTATTCTTGTTTTTTTTCTAGAGCTAGGGAAGACAAATGCCGTGTTCTTCAGCGCCCTTAAAAATTTATGACCACTGGACTTCAGTCAGATTCTGCAGCTCTGGGATTTCTTTACTTTTTACTCTTTACTTTTTGCTGGGGAAAAAGAATTCCAGAAAGATGATTGGAATAGCACTATACTAGGTGTTAGTATTCTTCTGTAAGGGTCATACATTACTTTATGACATAGAAGAGCTGAGATCAAATCTTTAGTCTTAATCAGAGGATGGACTTGAATCATATTCTTCTAGAACCAGAGTCTGTACTCTCGCTGTTGGCATGTCTTTGAAATTGCTCCATTCCCTCTCTCATTTTGACTAAGGCCATCTTCCTGGTGATAAAAAAACCCCACCATCTAAATAATTTTTTGTTGAAGTTTTATACTAGCACAAACAAAAAAAAAATCCTTTCAGGAAAAGACAATATCACATGGGAAAACCCCCCAACAATTTCAATGGAAAATCCTTTCTTAGACCTATGATGCCATTTATAAGACAAACAATGGAAAGATATGTAAAAGGAAACATGAACAAGGGGACATGGAACTGCTTAAGTTCACAAATTCCTGTGACTATTCTAATGCAATTTAGCCTGCCGAGTTTAAGTGTGGAGCCCCTTGTGTTTCCAGGAATGGATTCTGTGGTGCTGTGACATCAAATGGCAGCTTCCTCAGTACCTCCCTTCTGTAATAGAAAGGGAGGTAACCATTTAGAACCGTAAATCTCACTAAAAATTGTGTGACTTAACTTTCTATGTAGCGTGAGAGAAATGAAGTTTGGCTCCCAGACTGGAGAAACCTGCATTGCTAATAGTGAGGCTGGACAGATCCTGTGATCTCAGTGACACACTGACACATTGGAAGGACGCTGATACAGCGAGCGCTTCCTGATCCACACGGCCTCTGAAGGAATCTGGTATTTACCTCTGTGAACAGCTGCTCTGCAGTTAGTGACATGAATTCCTGGTTAGCGATGTTGTGATTAATATGTGCTTTTCTGGGAGTATGCATACATTTTCCTTCAGCTTCATGACCTCTCCCTTCCTCTCTCCAGAAAGGGTTTAATTTCTTCTACAATTAACCTCATTTTGTAGAACAAGTGTGTTTCATTAAAATTCAATGAGGAGAGATGAATCACAGAATCACAGAATATTCTGAGTTGGAAGGCACACACTAAGTGAATGGCCCATGTGGAAGATACAACTAATCAGGATTTATATATCCTGCTGGGTTTATGGGGAGATGCTTCCAATCTCAGAGGTGGGGACAACTAACTTCTTTAGCTTCCCAAATCAAATAAATCTCAACATTACCTCATGTTGTCTTCCAAAGTAAATCCTCAGTACTTGAAGGAGAGGTAACCATAAAAAGATTCAGTTCTTAACTCTCACTTCTTCTTGGGGTTGTTGTTACAGCAAAGCAGTAATGATATGAAGAAAGAGTAAATTGTGGGATAGAGGCCAGTCAAGGTAACAGCTGAAACAGAAGCAGGAATGTGAGCCATGGTAGCAGCTCTTCAGTCTGCTGGAAGAGATTTTAATTATACAGAGTCTAAAACTCTGTAACTTTGCAGCACAAATGAAAATTTCAGCTAAGTGTAACATCAACATGGAAATGCCATTAGATGTTAAGTAACAGTTTGACCCAGTGCCTTTTACCACTGTTAGAAAGATCATACTCTATTTTGTTTTCATTTAAACCAGACAATATTTTGTCCTTTATTTCAATAGCTATTAGAAAATTCTCTGTATTTAGAAGGTGGCAGTGTTTTGGGGTTTTTTCCCAATTTTTGTTTTGTGCCTGTTGTCTATGTGTTGTCTATGTACCATCTCTTTGAAACACTGTAGTAACCACACTTACGTTCAAATTTATAGAAGAATTTCTTTACAGCCTCTCAATTTCTGTGAAAGAAGGCAAGTAAGTTTGTGGTAATTAAGCACTTAAAAATAGAGCCTTGCTTGCTTATAGACCTTCTGGCATTTAGGTTTGAAGAAGTACTAAGTAAAAAGTATATGAATTCCAGGTTTTTAATAAGATGACTTTTCTAACAATGGAACAAAAATGGTAACAGGTAAATAAGGAATTGAAAAACTGTGATTTCCAAATGGAGTGTTACAAAATACCTGTAATAAGAGACCAGAGAAAAATTATTTGAAAAACTCTTGTATAACATTTGAGAATATGAATGTAGCATCTGCTTCTGAGTGCCTAATTTTCTCTGACTTCTCGCAGCCATCATGGGAAGACAACATGAAAAGTCATTGTCACGATTTTCCTAAAAGGAGAGCACAGTAATACTTGCCGTGTGGGAACAGCAATGGCAGACTGAAATCATTCAGTGAGCTGTCAGTTCATATCAGCTGAAGGATTTTATACACTTGATTTTTTTTATTTTTCTGCTTAGCTAGTACTCTTCTATGTTAACATATCTAGTGTTCTTAGACAAGAGGATTCAAGGTGAGGCTCCCCAGTGCAGAGGAGAGCAGGACAATCCCCTCCCTTGCCCGGCTGGCGATGCTGTGCCTGATGCTCCCCAGGACATGGCTGGCCCTCCTGGCCAGGGCACAGATGACTCATATGTATGTGTGGAGGAAAACAATGTGTTTTACAGGAGACTTCACTAAATAGATATCTACTATAGGTAGATGGACTGTGTGACATCACCTTGCTGAGGCATCCCATTTGGTTCTCTCCATGCACACCTCTGTGGTTGCCATCCACTACATTGGACAGACAGAATTTGTAACACAAACCCAGGCTCTGGCTGGAGCACTGCAACATCAGGGGATCTAGCAGATCTACCAGCAGGTCTTGCCTGAGTTGCAAGGGAAAACCTGCTTGGGAGGAGACTTGTCTGCAAGAACTAGTGTAGGTAGAGAGACATTAACACCTTGGTGCTGTGCTATCAAGTGTCTGCCATTTCAGGTTGTGCTTCTTTGCTTCTTTTTATCTTCTTGACTTTCTTTCCCCAGCATTTGCTTCTTGAAGCACAGGCTGCATGCAGGAAAGTGCTGGCAGGAAAGTGCTTAGTGTATATGAGACATTAATGTACTCTCTATTGCCTCAAACTGAGAGAAAGCAAACCCTTTTATCTGCATATTCCTTTGATGTTATCTGGCATATACCCAGGACCTGTACTAAAGCTGGCTTCCCAGTTCTTTTCTTTGCACTGCTACATCCATACCCCGTATCAATGTCCCCTGCTGTCCCCTTGATTACTGCTCCCCATACTTTACATTTTCTCTTCTATGTCCTTCCTCTTCCTACCTACAAAATCCCCAAATTATCCTCAGTCAAAATGGTGACACTGTGGGGATTAAGTATTAAGTTTAAAGGAAGCACCCTTTTCACTGTTGCAGTAGTTTCAGAAGGGGAAAAAAAATGTTCTGAGCTTTTAACCAACATGAAGCATGATGTGGTAGACCAGCCAAGTCATACAACACAAATGTTTCCAGCAGAGAAAGGTATTTTGGTTACTGCAAAATTCTAGCTATTTTGCACCATCCATTATGTTGATCCATGAGTGTCTTCTTTTAGAAAAAAAAAAGCCAAAAAATACACTTTGATTTGATGGTGGATGGATTGCATGGCAAGGCAGTTCCCTTGGCACTATCCACAGAGCCTGTTATTCTCCTTCACCCTGTTGTGAGCTCTGAAAATGCCATTTTGGCAAATGACATCACTACATAGTTTCTCAACTGGACCAGTATCCAATGTTTTCATTGTTAGAGGACACACCTAACGTATTTCATTCTCTAATGCAAGGACTGTCCACTGGAGTGCCCCTGCAGTGACCAACTCCTTTCAGTAGCACTGCCTTGAGAACAAAATGCTATATGCACCCTAAGGGAGTGCAGGAAGGAAGAAGGGAATGAAGAAAAGAGAGATGAAAAAAAAAAGAGAGAAAGACAAAACCACGGTAGAGATGGCACAGACACGGCTGAGGAAGATAATGAAAGGGTAAAGAGACTCCCTGGAAAGCATAGTGGGTAACGTGATGGAGCACTGTAAAGCAGCCTATGTAAACCTCTTCTGTTTTATTTGAGTTTAAGGTTTTAACTTGGCAAATGATCCTCTGTGTTTAATAATACTTTTTGCTGGTCACAGTTGTGTATTTAATCCTTCTCTTTTCTACCGTTAACAGAATTTAATTTGGCATCCTCATTGTTATTTATTAAAAATTCATTGAAAATGTCTTTGCATTCATGGGTTCCAGTCTTGGGTGATTCATTGAAATGGCCACCTTCACTAATTCATTAAACAATTCATTAAAATGCCTGCATTCACTGAACATTCAGATGCTTTATTTTAATCTCCAAATGTGTGGAACTTAAAAATCTCCTGACAGAGTACACTAAAATCCCCACATGAAGCATGATAAAAGTTTCATAACATTGTACCCACCCCTTAATGCATTTGTTAATCACAAATCTTATATGAAAAGTTGTGCACCTTGTTTACAGGTGGTCTGTGTGGAATACATTCCTTATTTTATTCTTACCATTAAATGTAGTATCTCAGAGTAAACTCTTCATTGTGTTAGGGAAAATTCCCTGTGTGACCATCCAGGAGCCACTCTGGCAATCACTCTTGCACCAGATGAGCTGGGACTGAAGCACCTTCACAGCTACACACTCCACACTCACACAGTCAGACCAGGTTTCCTTACAGGCTTGACCCCAGGTTTCTCATAGCAGAGCCTCAGACATCCAGATCCTTACAATAATTTAATCATAGTGTAATAACTAAATATCTGAATAACAAAATAACAGCCAGATCTGGGTGGCTCTGAGGAGGGACCCCTAACAGAAGAACCGTGTACAGTCAAAGCATGGAAAAGTCTGGGGGTCATCAGCTCCTGCTGTGTCTCTCAGTGTCCGGTCACCTGGCTGTGCCACAGGTACCTGAGCCCTTCGTTCTGCGAAGGGTTGGCAGCTCCCGCTCTCTTTCTCTGGGCTTGGGCTGGGACTCCTGCCCCCCCAGAGCTCGACCTGCAGCTTGCACACTGAGGTACCTGCCCTGAATATGTTCCTCAACAACTGGGCTACCAGTTCAGCCATCTGCACACTTCCATCCTTAGCTCACAAAAGTAGAACCATACAGCAGCAAAGAGCTGCTGTAAGAGCTTGGGTTCTCTTAACAGCCTCTTATGTCCTTACTTCCTATGGTCTGAAGTTACTGCATCACCAAAAATGTGTTTGCTTCAAACACTAGAAAGTTGCTCACCAGGGGTTTTTACATGCTGCCTCTAACGTGCCGGTAGAGTGGATGTGCTAAGACACGAGATATGCAATGGTTGGCCTCTGAGTTGCTTTGTGTTCAGGTCAGCCTCCCAGAACATGTAATATGCAAAATGCCAGATATAAATCCAAGATGGGGACAGCACAATGGCAGAGCAAGAGGGCTTTGAAGGCCTGACCGGACAAGGGAGGGTTGATTTCAAAAAGTCCCAGTGCTGTGTGGATGCAAATTACTCCAAGTGACAGAATGTTTGCTCTGGGACAATGTGGCATGTGCCACACATGGAACTGTTTCTGTGAGTCACTCAACAGAGGTTTGGAAAAGCTGGACCATGTTTCAATTATAAACATGTGCTAAGAATGGAGATGTCTTCTCCAGATGAGTGCCTGAATAATTTACAGTTATAATTTACAGTAATAATTTACAGTTGCTGTCTCAATTACATTCCCCTGTAATATCTTGTATAAATATTAGTTTTTGCAAACATACGGATTGCAAACCATCTGGTCAACTCTAAATTTCTTTGTTTAGCAGTGATGGTAGTGGAACACATCACCTGAAGGGCAGCGCCTCTTGTAAGAAATACAGGTGCGAGGTGTGAAGACTTGGCTTTCAACATCCATTTCTGTTTTTGTCTTCATTTGTTATCTACTGGGAGATGTTATGAAGACTTCGAAAGGTCAAGCCCCACAGTATGATGACCAAAATGTTTGGGGTAGAAAATTTGATTTAAAGGAATGTAAAAGGGTAGATTCGCGGGAGAAACAAATAGACAGGATTAAAAAAGTCTGTGTTCTGAGAAATGACTAGAGTCAACACAGGTCTGTGGTGTATGAAGGAACATCTGATTGTATTTCATTCCTTAGCAGTGAAATAAGAACAGTTCTGCATTTTGAAGGAATGAATCTTCCATGTTATCAAATAGATATCAGTCACAGAAGTAATGAATATCCTTAGACTCAGACCACAAGAGCATGAATCAAAGAGTAAAAAACAAGTTTGTTTTGTTTCTGGGGTTTTTTTTTGCAAAAATATGTACAATTAAATGATTACTTTGCATATTCATATATTATGACTTTGCATGACAACTGCAGAAATCATTAGTTTAAGTGGTTAATGGTCATTATGCTCATGCATCACTGAACAAGATGTGCAGTGATCTATAAATATTTTTCACAAATATGAAGTCTATAACTGTTTAACAAACTTTTCAAGGTACTATTCCTGGTGCGTGTTTCCATAGAGAATAAAATTTTCCCAGTTGTAATCTTAAAAACCCATCAACCTCTCAGCATTGGGAGAACAGTGTAATTTTCTGACTTCTCCAAGCTCCTCCAAGTAAGTATGAAGCAGCATCCTTTCTGGGAAGCCTGGCGACAAATTAATCCCACTGGGTAGAATTGAGCAATGTTTTTGAATAGTCAGTTCATCAAAAATGTGATTTGGAGAATACTGAAATGATTTGTGACAAATCAAGTCATGATGTCAGAACAAAAAAAAAAAGAAAAAAAAAGAAGAGGGAGAGAGGAAAGAAGACCTGTGAAAGTTGAAAAATTAACCACAAATTTTAGTTCTGAGACTGATCAATAGGTTAGGAAAAAAAGAGTATAAAAGAAACATCACAAGGAAGGACTAAAGAACCCTAAATGATTCGGTTCAGCCTAATGCAAGTTCTTGTTGTTGCTCAGTCAACGAACAGAAAATTCAGACATTCATGTAGTCTTGCTCCCAAGTGCCTGAAGCAAGCAGAGTCTTGAGGTAGCCTGTTTCCTTGCACAGCCAGTCTGTCCCATGTGCTGGGTAAAAATAGTAGAGCTGTAGTAACGCCTTCAAACAAAAACTCCTTTTAGCTTCACCTCAGTTGCCCCAGGATTACACCTGTGACTTTTCTTTGCAAAGAACAAACTGCAGTGCTCCCACTCCTCTCTTTTCCAAAAGCTGTTCCGGAGCTTGTTAAAACCTATGTCTTCAGGGTCAGAGGGCTGATCTAATCAGTGCTACCATGTCTGTGGACCTGGATCTATGAAAAGTCACACAGCAGACACTGAAATCCAGACCCTGGAAATATATTTTATTACAGATTAAAAAAAAGGATGCTGCTCTATGCCACAAAACAACTGAAACAACTCACTGTGCAAACTTGGCAAGTGAGTAGTTATTTTGGTAAATATGTGATTTTGAAGATTTTTCTACGTAGTTAACTGTTGTCTGTTCAGCAGTCTGACACATGCTTGCATAATTGGCTGTAGAAACTCCTTTTAACATTTTGGTGGCTGCTCCCTTTGGTGTTTTGAAGCATGCAAATAGACTCTTTCATCCAACCCTCTTCTGTGACAGATCTGGCAGAAACTAGTTCTCACTTCCCCCATCTTTTTATGGGCAGTATCTGCTTTATGCTAAAAATAAAGTCACATTTATAATATACTTTCATTTTTATAAGGCGGCCTATTTGCAGCATGAATAATTCCCTGTTCTGCAGATTGGCAGCATTTTATGGTTTCACATCCACTTTCCCCACAACTGCCCATGTTGAATGTGATGGTATGGGATGTCCTGGGTTCAGACTCCTCTCTTTCTGCAATTTGTCTATTTAATTTGACAAACCATTGCATATATTGTATTTGGCAGTACTATGAATAATTTCCTGGCAGTTAAATTCTCTTCTGACAACATTTTGCAAATCAATCAAAATTTATGCCCACCAGAAGGCTGATATAAAAAAATATCTTGCTGATGACCACATGCCATTAAGGGTTCTTGCTTTCACTCCTGTACTGCAGGTTATCTACTGCAGGTTGTTGCTTATTCTGCTTCTGCCTGGAAGCTTATTTGTGAAAAACAGCCCATTTGGTTTTTTATATAAATATAAAGTTCAGGTTTACTTTAGAAAATAGTTGATTTCAGAACTAAACAGAGCTAATGAGAGCTAAAAAGTCCCATAATAAATTACATTTTTACCAACATTTCAGATCCTGAATTTGAATGTGAGGTTGCTTGTGTACAGCGATATATTGCATACTAATTTCCTCCACATATGCCCTTAGAGGGATAATAAATCTAGTTTTTCAATCCATGCAGAACTTTACGTTAAGTGCCTGCAATTTTTCATCTTGATGGCAGTGGGTATAATCTAAAACCCAGTGAAGTCAACAGGAGTCTGTTCATCAAGTGTTTGGAATATGGGCCAAGGATTCGTCTTGCTATTTTTTTTTAAGGAAAGCTATTCATGTGACGGCTAAGCTAGTCCACTCTGAGCATTTTGTTCAAGTTCCTTACTGAAACCCAATTGCTGTTATGACAGCATAATGATCAGTTTTTGTTTAAGGAGGACAATACAATATATACAGTGTGCCTTTGGAGCGAGCTCAAGGTGGCATTTCTGTAGACATGAATTTCTCCACAACCTCTTGAGATTTTTGTGAGTGTATGAAATGGATGTCAAGCAATAGGTGAGAAATAGCACCTCCAGATGCCCATCTTGCAGTCTCACAGGCTTTATCTGCTGTGAAAATTATTGGTCCTTATAAGGGATATTTTCATTGCATATGCAGAAGATACGTTGAATGGACACGGAATACTTATTGAAAATTTTCTTTAGAAAAATCTTCCTAGCATGTTACTGAAATATAGGGGTTCCTATAATCATTTTTTTGGATGCTATATAAAAGGGTTGGCCTTAATATGCTTGTCATTTGACAGAAATTCTTTCTTTGTTAGTTGTCAGATGCTCTGGGCAAAGAGTATATGGTATTTCACAGACTTCCAAAGTGAAATGGTGGATGAATAGTGTCAAACTGAGGCAGGACGATCACCTAAAAACTATGGCAGAACTTCACAGAAAAAAAAAATTACTAATTCACCTAGTTCATGTTCTTACCCCTCTTTGTAGGGGGTAAGACATTAGACATCATACAATCTTATTTTAAGTGTCTAAAGCAACAGATTTAAACAGCTTCTGTAGCTCCACAATGTTCCTTCATTTATCAGTTTAATTTCATCCTGTTTTGTCTAGTTAATTCTTGCTGTAGCATCCAGCATCTTCTTGGTTCCCTGGCTACCTCTTTTCTTCCAGCACATGCATTTGCCAGGTTTTGAACTGCAGCTGATATTTATTTAGCAAGGAAAACAACTTTGAGACTGTGACCCTTTAGACTATCCACACTCTTGTTCTCTTAACAGCTGGATTTTATCACTTGCTCCCATGTTCTTTCCCTCTCTCTGCCCTTGCCCTTGTCCTTTCTCTGCCTTTCCAAATTGCTTGCGGCTTGTGTTATATTCAAGCAAGAGAAAGCAGTTCTCCACAATTTGATACCTTCAAATCAGGATCAGCCTGAAATTGAGTGCTATCCAGGTAGCACTGTGTTATATAGCCTGATTTTTAGATTTGATGCGGAAATCTCTGCGTTTTGTTTCTCACGTAATAAAAGGCAGAATAATCATGGTTCCCTGGACAAATAGCAACGCTTAGTACAAATATTAAAATTATCAACTGAGTACAGTAACTTGAGTTCTAGAAAGGCCTTCAAGCACTTGATCCTGTTACTACTCATGCTCTCCTAAAACAAAGAACCCCATTGCTTTTCTAAGATTCATACTGAGCTTTATTCCCTCCACAAGGGTCCAGACTCTGTCATGTAACCATTTTCATTGTCCAAATTCATTTGTCATAAGTGATCACAAGATAGAAGAGACATTAGCTAGGTTTGAAAATATTTTTCTTTGACATTATAAGCACTAGGACTTTCAGACTGAGTTTTCAACAAGGGCTGATCGTATCTCAGCTTGCCTGGCTTTCTAGCTGCCATCAGAATGTTTTTGTGCCAGTTGGCTTTGTGACTTTTTCTGTCATAACTGAGCACATTTATTTTTCCACTGAGACATGTTGATGCTTTAAAGATTTGTGAGGACAGCAGCAGCCACCTCTGCTTCCCTGGCAGAAGACACATGCCCAGCAGGTGCCCAGACCCTGAAACATGTAGGATGGTTAAAGAGTAACTCAGAAACTTTCTACGTGTCCGGGAAGAGTAGTAATGGATGAGTTAGCCGTTTCAGTCAGATGTTTTCTAGAGGGATCTTTTCATGTTTACTGACTTATGTGACTTTTCTTTCCTAAAGAAAATGGATTCCACATTATTTTGTTACCTGAA
Source organism: Struthidea cinerea (assembly GCA_013397865.1). Lineage (NCBI taxonomy): Eukaryota > Metazoa > Chordata > Aves > Passeriformes > Corcoracidae > Struthidea > Struthidea cinerea. The sequence goes on along the minus strand of VZTI01001069.1, from coordinate 42,451 downwards.
AACACTTTAATTCCTTTAATCCCAAAGTATACTCTGATACGCAGAGTACTTTACATATGACAATTTGTCTATAATTACATATTACCCTATGCTTTTATGAATTTGTATTTCTGTCTGGCATCCTGCAGCACTGTTGGCTGCTGGGTTCCTTGACCTGACACTCACGGTTGCCATTTTTATTATCAAGGACCATTGGGCTTCACTGACTTTCAGGATATTTTACAGTAACTGCTAGCTTTGTTATCCTCAGCTCATCCATATTTTGTTGGACTTTCTCGTTTTGCTAACTGTATATCTTGTCAAAGCTTTTGTGTTTTGTTAGCCTTTTGAAATTTTTTCTGCACATTACTTCTTGTTGCCTCTCTAGTTTACTGCTGCAGGAATTGCAGCATCATTGTAATCATTGTGCAGGATTTACATTTTATGTCTATTCTCTTTTCTTCTTTTCTATTAATTTTGGAGGGAAAGAGTTAAATATTCATTTCTGTTTCGCCTTTGGCAAGGGCCACATCTTTTCAACACTGATTCTGGAGATGTAATTTTGTATATGGCATATCCAATCATCCTCTTCATGAACTGGGCCTTTATCTTTGGAAAGATAGAAAACAAGCAACCATGCCAGTCTGCTAATTAAGTTAAGGGCAAGTGTCTGTAATAGCTGGCTTATGTGCCACGTTGTGCTGCATCTCATTGTGCTCTGGGGATATTCTTCATTCAGACAGTCAGAGTAGGGGAATCAATAAGGACTCTACCTTTTAAAAGATATAAAAGAGATGAGAAAACATTGTCATTGAAGGTAGGTTAAAAAGCATCATGATACAAATGGAGCAAAAGAGATTTTGAAGGACTTAATGTGATTTTGCATTACCCTACCTAACTAACCATATGAAATAAAAATATGTCATGCACACTTTAGGTATTGTGCCAAGTTTTTAGCCTGGTACAACATCTTTGAATTCACAGAATGTGACACAGGATAGGGTGAGATTTTCTAGAATGCCAGGGCCTTTTCATGGTAGCAGCCAGTGTTTTTGTTTAGACCTTGTGACAGCTTGTTCCTAGACCCAGTTTTCTGAGATGTTCCATATACCCTGTTGTGAGTAGCAACACAATAGCAGCTGAGTAGCAGCTGAGTAGCAATGAGCTACCTGCTCATTTCTAGGGTAAGATGCAGAATTCTAGCACAGAACTGTTCCCCCCTTGCATCTTCTTTACAAGTTTTTGCTCAAGCTTCTACCACTCTTCTTTACTCAGAAAAGCACTCTTGCCCTCCAACTGATTTGGAAAAAAGAAATACAGAGAGAGGAATGTGAATACAGTAAGTATAGCTCATCAGGATTGATAGGGTGAGAACTGACCACCCAGTAAAAGGCCACTGCCTTTTCTTAGTTATACAATATCCTATGATAACTGGAAGTGTTTTCCCTATCTCAAGGGTCTGGAGTATCCTATCTTTTAGAACTCTTTCTTTCATTTGTTTTCCAGTTTTCCTTTCCTCCACATCTGAGCAAAAAAATAAAAATAAGTTAGAGAGACCTTTGCTTTTCATGGGGGTTGGAACTGGAACATATTAGCATGCTTTTTACCCACTCCCAGCATTTCTTTCATTCTTTCCACAAGTCCAGCACTTTCTTTGCCTTTCAGAATCATTCAAACTGAAGCTACTTGATGGTAGATGTTTTCATACTTAAGAGCTTAAAAATAGAAGCTGTTTTAATGAATCCAATATGCTCAAAGAGCAAGCAGTATATTTTCTGATTCCCTTAAGGGAAGTTTACTAACTCTAGATTAGGATACTACTTGTAAACAACCACACCCTTTGCTTAGCACAGAGTGGTTCACTTCTTGGTCAAAAAATCTTCATGTAGTTGTGAAGGAATTTCTATCAACTTTCAAAGCCCCTTTTGAAAGACTGTACTATTGCCAGTTTATGCCCATGTCGCATTCATGTTAAAAAATTAGTCACACGAGTCACAGCAACCACGTCACCGGTTATAAAGAACTGTCTGATAGGGTGTTGTGTCTGACATCTGTCTGAGCCTGAAAAAGCAAGGTGACCCAGAATGGTGAGAAAAGGAAACATGAAAAGGAGTCCAATGGGAGCTGTGTTTGCTGAATTAGGGGCTTTGGAAATAAGGTGCTGCTGGACATCACCATATGCTTGAGAGTCAGAGCTCAGAAGAAGTGTAATTTAAACATTTAAGAGCTGATGTTAAACTAAATCCAGCTGTCTCTGTGTTGAAGTCAATTTGAAATTAAGGTCTACAGATTTTCATTTCCAAAAGTTCCAAAAGGAAAGTTGATGTAGCAAAACCATTGAAACAAGAGAGAAACTTCTTTAAGACCTACTGTTCAAAATGAAAAATTTTGCTTGATGCAGGATGTATATAAATGATTACTGTATGTTCAGTTTAACAGCAAAGTGAGGTTGGATAATTGCTTTTCAGTGTTATCTGGGTCAAAGCACCCATAGCAAACAGCATATTTGCCTAAAGTAAAAATTTATCCTTTCCAGCAGATTACATTGAAAATCAGTTACTTATTCCTGTCTTAATAAGATTTGTGTCCCTGGCCCCAACACCCTGCTCAGAGAAGTGTTGACAGCAGTACTCTCTGGCACAAATGCTGAAAAAGTTAACAGCACAGTCTGCTTTATTCTGCAATTACCCTGATGCAGAAGACCCAAGACAAGTCACTGTCATTTTCATATTTCCTCTAAAAGATGGCTTAAAAATTAGAAAACCAACAAAAGGGTTTCTTTAGCAAATTAATTTAACAAACTGCTGTATAGGTCAGGGTATGTACAAATAGGATATGAGGTCAGCCAAGGCTTGGAGCCTACATGGAGACATTCCTGTATGCATACGAGCCCCAAAGTGTCTTGTACACATATGCTATGTTTAAAGGCTTATCCAGTGACTTAGCACTCAGCAAGATTAGGGCTTACTGGGAAGATAGTCAGTTGTCCATATCCTAATCAAAATAAACAAAACCAGAAACTGACACTGACTAGATAATTACAAAGCTAAGTTTCTGTAATGTCCTACCTAATGTCCTTATAGCCATATCTTCCCTGTCATTTCTGCAAAATATAAACTTGAATAGGTAAGAGAAAGCTCTCACTTTTTATTTCAAAATTTGGAAAAAGAAAGTGCCTGTTTATGCTAAATCGAGCCTATTACTGTGAAAAGCAAAAGATAATAACAATGTCAAAATTAAACAACCATCCCATTTATAAGCATGCATTAAAACAAAATTGTCATAATAATTAATCCTGAATATATTTATCCCAATTAAATTTTGACTATATGCTGTATTCAGTATGCATTACTTTTTGAATTTGAAAGAGTATTTATATCAAATCATAACCTTAGAATCCTTCAGTCAGATATAAGAGCCTATTAATAATTTTATCAATCCAAACCTGGCCTAGTGGTTCTGATAGATCTAAGGTGGAAAACCAGTTTTCCTTGCACTACTAGAGGTCCCTGAAATAAAGGAACAGATCATGGCTATGACCTTGGTCAAACCACAAAAAGCATTTGTGAAAACTAAGGACTGTTCATTTATTATGAAACAAGTCACAGATACGGAAAAAAGGCAAATCACTACCCAGAGTGATTCTTATGGAGTACAGATGATGATCTTGCACAGAAGTTAAAATATTTCAGTGAAAGAACCAGTAGCAGGAAGCTGACAGCCTCAAAAGGCAGCACATGAACATGTACATCCTGTAGCAGACAACACCCATCATTGTAATTGATACTTTTTGGAAGAATATAGAAGTGTAGTGGATTTTATCCTGTTGCCAGGGGTTGCAAGTACCAGCAGAATATGAATAGATACCAAGGACAAAGAGGATGACTACAGAGCCATTAGCTCAGAGCTGTTCCTCATTGCAGTAATGGCCAAGGTAGCAGCCGAAGATGAATGAACTGTCAGACTGAAAACAAATGGGACACTTTTTAATTTTAAGTTGGACACAGGTGCTCAAGACAAGGTGGTACCTGAAACAGTGATACCAGCTCTGGAAAAAAAAAAAAAAACCAAAACAAAAATCCTAAGCAAAACAAANACTTTTTAATTTTAAGTTGGACACAGGTGCTCAAGACAAGGTGGTACCTGAAACAGTGATACCAGCTCTGGAAAAAAAAAAAAAAACCAAAACAAAAATCCTCAGCAACACAAAGGCAAGGTAAAAGTGGGTAAAGCTTGAGCTTATGGCACTAAATGGTATCTGCTGAGGGTGCCTGGGTATTAAACACCAAGAATGATTGGAAAGATACATGGATCACAATAGAACCTCAGAAAAAAATGCATACCTTATATTTAAATGCATGACCTCCTGTGTTCTCAAAAGGGAGGGTGCAAATGTTGAGACAGTAAAAGTTGTCTCTGCCCATCTGCAGCGGGGAGTGGACTAGATGATCTTTAAATATTACTGCTGACCCATTCTGTGATTCTATGATTCTATGACTGTATGTCAAAAGACCAATGCCACTGCATTCTATCCATCTTCCAGAAGTGAGAAAGACAGAGCTAGGTTGCAAAAGTCTCCTCACTGCATAGCCTTGGTGAAAGTTTCTGCCACCGCAAGTCAAATATTCAAAGATCTAAATGCACAATCTTCTTGGAGTCTCCAGAG
>VZTI01001069.1:0-37760 GCA_013397865.1 Struthidea cinerea | reverse complement strand
GGGGGGGGGGAAGGATGACCACCTACAAAATAAGATATTGAGGGGAAAATGTATTAAATATTTTTCCTATAACTGGATTCTACAACTGTTCTCACAAACAAAAACAAAAAACATGTGGAGAAGATGACTATAGCATGGTGAGTTCATCACCAAAATAAAGCAGTACTAACAAAAATGGATAGACTGTATAAAATTTGCCAGATTATCAACGCGGTGGCAGAATTGGGTTCATTTCTCCTCTACTTGTCTACATTAACATGTAGAAAGGGACTGCTATCATCACATTGGGAAACAAGATGCAGCTGCCACTGCCTATTGATTTGTAAAACATGTGGTCAAACAGGAAAGATGTTGGATTAGTTAAAAAACAGGTTGGTGCTGCATTTCTGAAGATCAGTGTTTTTGAAGACTCAACAAGCAGAATTGTCCAAGATTGACCCTGATGCAGTCTGTGGGGGCAGGCTGCGGAGTGTAGGTCAAAAGAAGCAGGAGAGAGTCCAGAGGTGCTATCAGAGTGGTGTTTACAAAAGACTCATATATCTTTACATTAATTCAATAATCAGCAATAAGAGTGAGTAGGTTCTGGGCAAATATCAATCTTTTGAAGCAGAATTCAGTAGCAAAGACATATGTATAAAGATCTTACACATACAGAGTTTGTATTTGTTATTTATCTTAATAATAACAAATATGCTTCAGATTTGTAAATAAATACATATGTTTAAATATGATCCTATAACAAGACTTTATGAGCATGGTGGTGATAACACCAAAGTTGTGTGTTTAATTCCTGCTTGGGCTACTCACTTAGAACCTGGACTCGATGATCCTTGTGGGTCCCTTTCACCTTGGAATATTCTATGATTCTGAGTGTAATAAATACATGTTTATCTAAATAACATTTATGACATTTATATTGCCTAACATTATTGCTAAACATATATCTACATCTACATATATCTATATATATATTTGGGATTCAGCTGTAGATCTCTTGGAAGAGATTTATAAAGGAATGAAGAATTAAAGAAATGAAAAATATAATCTGGAGAAGAAACAGGTTTTGAAAAGAAAGGGGCATCAGTAAGATGTAAAAACTCAATTAATATATTCTCTGAGAGCTTAAAGCCAGGATCCCAAATTTTTTGAACTAGATCCCAAGTCAGCATTCTCAGATGTTCCCTGTTGTTGCAGCAATAAGAAAAGGGGACAAAAGGATACCATATCTAAAAATGCAAGTGATTTAGGAAAACGGTAATTCTCCAAATCTGCCAACAACATATGCTAACAAATATGTATATTAAGGCATTAATTGATGTCAATTGCTGTTCAAATTATGATAATGCCCACTTGCAAGTACTTCATACTTACTTTATACACTCTAGAATTAAAATTGTACTTCGTGCTGTGTGGCTGGATCTAGAGGTAAAGGAGAATCAGGCGCTGTTTCTAGTATTTACATAAGTAAGGTTTCTGCCCTTCTGAAATTCTCTGCACTGCACATTGCATGTTGAGATCAGATGACTGAAACAGGAATCACATGAGCCCAGGTGATAATGATGGATATATAAAGAAGCTCGTGGTCCCCTGTTTAGTCGCTTAATGAGACAGTGCTATACATTTCTTGATAGAGGCAGAAAAGTAAATCATGTTGACAGACAATTATTTCCCCACTTTTGTTCCTTGGCTACCATGCCTATTAAGGCAGTGCTAATATGTAGGACTATAATTCAAGTTTGCAGATGAATTAATTACCAACCATTTAATCTTTATAATTAGCTATACGATGACTACTTCACCAATGTTGCATAGTATAAATGGATAGACTTTTAAAAAATTTTTGCTTATTTATTTATTTTATTCACCAGACGAATTGCTTCATAAAAACACAACCTGGATAAAAAGGTAGAAACATGGCTACAGTTATGAAAGATAACAAATAATTTCAGATGTATATCTCCAATCATGAAGTTAACTAGATTTTCATAACTGACTGGCTTGAAAGTCACACTCTGGAGCACATAAAGGGTCAATGTCCAGTATACAAATATGCATTATAATATATCTGGGTCAGTACCGAATTATGGGAAAGTAGCCAGACACGTTATATTTAAGTATGGGTATTTTTTGTGCCTATCAACAAAAGATGTGTGTCATCCTAAGAGTGGAATATCTGAATACATTTAAAATTTCTCTATACTTATTTTAGGATTCATAATACATAAATTATGTGTAAATATATTAAACGTACCAGCAGTCACTGAGGATATGCAGGATTTTTTCTTTCTAAAATGGCAGTGACAAATAAAGCAGGCAGAGAAAAAAAAAGAAACTGCAGCAATAAGCAGAAGCTTTACAGTAGAACAGATTCAGTCAGTGGTTGCATGTATAACATTGTTTTCTTTACCGTAATATGTTTTGTTTCATGTTATTATAATAAAATGACTCTTCACCATGGCCCTAATTCAGAGTACATTTTCACTCCCAGAATCTTTTAAGCAAGTTTTGTCATTAGTCTTTTTAAAGCTTATATGAGCAGTTTTCAAAGTCAAGGAAAATAAAAACTATAAAATTTCTTCACATGAGATCAAAGTGTGGGCAAGATTTAACTACGGGCATTGTTCCAAACATTTTTTCATTTTAGAGAAGGAAGACACCACTTTCTGCCTCTAACTCTGTAGATAGCTTATTTGTTAGAAGATTTATGTATTAGTATTGAAATGTACTTGGTCCAGTCAGTGCTATAAATCATTCCCAGACGACTTTTAAGCACATTTTTAAATGCCCATGAAAAATAAGTTTTTCCATCAATAAGAGAGCTCAGTTCTGCAGCCCTTGCTGAGAAGGGTCATTTCAGCAAAGTCACAATAAAGTGCTGCAGGATCCAGTTCAATAGACTAATTGACACAGTCTCAGTTCTCACCAGCTCTGTGAAGTAGGAGTAAATAAAATTTCTTGCAGCAGATTTGTCTGGAGACAGAAAGATAAACTCCTTTGACCTTAATGAAGAGTAGCTCTGGGATCTGTCAAACTGTGTCTTCTTTGTCTTCCACCGCTGCAAGGGACCGTGAGGCTGGGGCACCTGAGAGCCAGCACTTGACTGCTGTTCTTCCTCATCTGGTGGCAGAGCAAGACATATCTACTGCTTTTTAGGCTCCGTGTCTGGATTTTTCACTTCATGAGTTTTGTAAACAAGTTCCCAGATAAGATGCTTACTGAGCCACACTTGCCAATTGTCAGAGCAGAAACTGTATGCAGGTATAGAACAGTCATCTCTGTACTGATGTATTTTTTTATTCTTCCAAATCTCCAAGAAAGTGGGGAAAGGATTAATCATAAACTATTACTTTTATTGGACTTCTAATACATCAAGGTGCTCTTCAAACACAGACAATTCTGTGCAGAGCAGGTCTAGGCAAGTAAGATGGGGCAGATTCACTGTGAGGTGTCCTGTAAGAACACTCAGATGCTGGGGCACAGCCTGTCTTTACAACAGGGTTGTTCTACCACCATCAGAGCATGCTCCATACCTTCCTGCATATAGAGCATCCCAAAGAAAGTCCCTCAACACCAACAGCCTCAACTACAAGGAACATTTTTGACTATGCACTGTGAGGGAACTGCTACACAGTTATCATTATTCAGAAAACAGGCAGTAGGTAATCCAGCAGAAATTAGGGAAAGGACAAAAAATTAATTTAAAAGTTTAATCTGTTTAGTGTCCCATTCTACCTCAAATAACTGATGAAACTGTAGTGTAATTGCCTTTGAGCATTTAAAACTGGGTGTTCCAATGAAAGCATAAAATAAAGAACAAGATATATTAAAAATGAAAACTGTTGCCCCATTTCTGTCTTTTTGCATGTTTTCCAAAGCCACTTAGTAATGACACTGAAAAAATGATTGAGACTGGTCAGAATAAAATGACTGCAGACCCATATTACATTGTTTCATTTAGGTTGGAAAAGTGTAAAATGTTTGTGAAACTGGATATTTTAAAAAAGTGCTTCAGGAACAGAAATAAAAACTCTGATAGACCATCTAATTACAGAGTTTTTATGAAAAAAAATCAAATTAATCTTTGAATTAAAGTTTAGATGGAAATGCTTATTCTATATTTCTTTCTAGCGCAGCATGGAAACTTCAAAACAAAGTGACACCTAAACATTTACTCAGTTGTGGGTTTTTTCCACATTGTTTTGTTTTAATATATTGGCAACAAGATAACTAGCTTTCACAAATTTCCATTCTGACCATGACAGTTTAAGGGACAGTTAGTAGACAGTGTCCTAAGGGAAGTTTGTCTTGTAATGCTGTATTTTCTTTCACATTTTCATATTCTATTTTCGCTTGGTAAGACAGCAAACAACCAGTTGAACCTTCTATGAGATCCAGGTTTGTCAGTCTTGGTGCATACCCAGAGGGACAGATCATATGACTGACACATTCAGTCATATTAATTAATGCCTCCCCAGATGGGGGAGAGTTTTAGCATCTTTGCCAGGAATTCAGGAGACGAACGGGAACTTCAACAGTCTCTGCTTTCAGATAGTTGTTTAAGTCTTATCAGAGGAGAGTCACTTAATGTGGCTCAGAGCAGAGGATGCAGGAGAAGCCCACATTATCAAGATTAGACAGTCTTTTAAAAGGTAAATTATCCAATAAAAACCTAAAACGGAAGATATTTTCACTTTTCCACCAATGTTCCATATCTCACTTTGTCACGTACACAGGAACTGCGGAATTTTTTATCCAATCACCTTAAACTACTTCTACTGCAGAATATGGAGGAATAGGAGAAGAAACAAGAGGCCTGGAGAACAACAACAATCCTCCATTTTGAAGTTTTTTACTTTTTATCCATTTACTATATTAACAAACCCAAAGACCCTAAATTTTCACCTTGTGATAATCTTACATAACATTCTATCATCTAGTTCACACCAGTGTAGATTCCAACTCTTCCCAAAGGGTAGGTAATTTTCTCCATGGGCGAAGGTCAAAGACAGTGTTGTCCAGGGGGGTAGAATCCTTCAAAACAGGCGGAGAGATATTCTCTGCATTCTGGATTCCAACATCTGACCACATCTCAAAGACCAAATTTCCATGTGCCCTTGTGCTGACACAGTTGTCAAAACACAGATATGTTACTGTGATCGATTAACTCTGCTAAAGGTACTTCAAAAACAAATATCCCTCCCTGAAATGATGCTTTACAGGAAGCAAGGGAAAGAAAAAGTAAAAGCCTGAAACCAAGTGTAAAGCAATGAGAGTAAAAATGTAATAGAATGTAGGAAAGCACTGCCATCAAAACATGCAAAATAAGTGAACAATGTGGATCTTTTAAATCAAGGATGTTTTAAAAACTACTCAGGTAGGAGGTGGAGATCAAATTACATAATCAAACCACAGCCAAGAAACAGTCTTTGATCGACTTCCACAAGACTTCCCAACAGTGTGAAAATAAAGGATAACTAGATTACAATGAAATTCTTCATTTCTCAGAATAAGAATCTTCAAGGGTGTGAGCTCAGGCATAATGTGCTTTCATGAACTAAATCAAATTATTGTTTTTCCATTATAAATGGAAAATTCATCACATTGACTGCATTAGAGACACCCTTTGTACAGTGTAAAAATTCTGCAGCTTGCTTTGGTCTGTTCACACAGAAGTGCTCTTGTTTTCTTTTGTTTCTAGAAAAACTTCAAAGGCACAGACTCTACAGACTCCCTCCAACGTAGACTACTGTTGGTCTAAGGAAGATATTCCTTCTTTCCACAACTAGAAATTTCCTCTCATGTTAAATGTTCCCTCCGGCTTTCTGGGTTTGTAATTTATTGCTCAGAGGCTACCGATACTCGAAGCAAACAGATAGACTGTGTTTTTGTGAATTCCAAAAACCCTTCAGTCTAATGGAGCCAGGATAGGAACTGTGGAAGTCTATTCAAGATAATAAATGTCAGCACACATTTCTTCTCCTCTGCATGCTCAATTTGATTTGAAATTAAGTCAGACACTTCCAAGAGGCCAAGAATTTTTCCAGGTGGCCTTTTCAATAAAGCACACTTTTTCTCTTTCCTTTCTCAGTGGATTCCTTCACTGCTAACTGGTCCCCCAATTAAGCCTCAGGCAGAGAAAAGTGTGTGCTTGCTGTTTTAACTCACCCAAGCTTCTCATGTTTCTGAAAGATCCACCTGGTTCATAGCGTATCGTATAAATAAGACATACGGTGTTTCTTAAACCCACCGTTAGTACCTGGTTTCTTTGTCTACACTTAGTTTTCTTCTACCCTCTCCCTAGTCTGGTATAATACAAGTGATCTAGCTATCTGCAGGATAAATCCAAGGGATAAGGCATCTCTTGGATCTGACATAATGGCAATTCAATGGCACCCATCAAAGAGTTTTCCCACTGCCCTTGGTTGGGGTTACCCAAAATAATACTGACCCTATACTGACCATACCTACAGTGATGTAAATGCAGCTCTTTGGTACTCATGTAACACAGGTGAAGATGCAAAGGTGACTGCTACTAGACTCATCCGTCCCCTCTTCCTCAGTCATGTCATCATAGCAGGCTTTCAGGTTGGTCAGGCATGACTTACACTTTGCAAATCCAATCTAATCACTTCTAACCACTCTTGTCCTTAATATGTGTGGAAATGTTTTTCTGAATCTTTTTTTCTTTCACCTTCCATAGACCCGGGTGAGGCTGACTGGCCTGCAACTCCCCAGTTCCTCCTTCTTTCTCTTTTTGAAGATAGTAGTGATATTTGCTTTCTTTCAGTTCCTAGGAAACATCTCCTGACTGCTAGGATCTTTCAAAGATACTCATGAGTGGCCTTGCCTTGACATCCACCAACTCTGTATGTATCACCTCAGGTTCCATGGTCTGCCCAGTTCATTTAAGTGCTCTCTAATTTGATCCTCCTCCACCAAGGGTAAATCTTCCTTGCTCCAAACTTTTCCATTGGTTTTAGGGACCTGGAATTCCTGATGGCAGATCTTACCAGTACATGCTAAAGCTTTCCAAAACCCATCCCTGCACACTCGGACAGTGTCCAAATATTCCTGTTAAACGACCTGATCCTGCAGAACGTCTGTGTGTCAGTTTAGCCAGGAGCTCCTTCCTCATTCATTCAGGTCTTTGATCTTTGCTCACATGGATGGACCGTCCTTGAGCTTAAAGGCGGTGATCCTTGATAAACAACCATCTCACCTGCACCCCTTCTCTTCCAGGACTTTCTCCCATGGGAGTCTTCCAAGCAGGTCCCTGAATGGACTATGTCTGCTTATTCTGCCAGTGTTGTTTTTGCTATTTGCCTTGTACCCCTCCCTCAGGATTCTGATTTCCACCACCACATGGTCAGCCACAGTGGCCCCCAAGCCTTCATATCAGCAAATTATTTTTCCTTGTTTATAAGCATTAGGTCCAGCAGAGCACCTGCCCTCACTGACCACTTGAACGCCTCTGTTGAGATGCTGTTACGGATGCACTCAGAAGCCTAGCAGCAGTTAATAAGGTGGCTAATAAGTCCCCCATGTAGATGAAGGCCCAAGAACATGAAGCTGTCATGTCTGTAAAAGTTGTCTGTAAAAGGTTTCATCTATTTCTTCCTGATCAGGGTGTCTTTAGGAGAAACCCACAACAATGTCACTCATTTTGTCTTCTAATTCCAACCCACCATCTATCACCAGGCTCACTGTCCATTCTTAAGCAGAGCTCCAGGCAGTTCTGCAGCTCTTTCCTGCAAAGGGCAAATCTCCCTCCTGCCTTCCCATTCTGTCCTTCCTAATTCTCTTTGATCAGTTGACACTGACATCAAGTTAAATCTGCTAGATAATGAGATCACTTAGGCTGCTTACACTGCAAGGAGAAGGCCAGGTATAATATAAAAATACATGGTTTTAACACAGATGTGCTTATCTTTGGGGAAAATTACTCACTTTTTACTGCTGAGGAAATCTTCAAATTGCTACTAGGGAACAATTCCAGAGACTTTCAAGAATGATGTTAAGTATTATATCAGGATTCAAATTATGTAGCATAAGGAGGCATTAAAAAGCCAAGCAAATATCTAAGCATATCTGACTGAGAAAGCTCATATTACACAAGTTAAAGAGGGCAACAATGCAAATTAAAGCAATCCCAAATCAATATTTCTTCACTGTGGAATTCATTACCAAGTTAAAACATATGGCTAGAATTAAAACGAAGACCTTCAAAATGTTATCAGTGATAATAGAAGATGTTCTTGGCAAGTGTAACACTAATTATACACAGAAACCTATTTAACTGTTCTTTACAATGATGATGATTAGTGTATAAGCCATTTTCAAATACAAACCATTTCCAAAATCAGGTTGTTGGCCATGATCTCTGCCATTGGCTTAGGAGATTTAGCTTTGGATTTAGTTCCTTTCTCTGCCATTAGCTGTGTTTGTGACATTGAGTAAATCACCTAATTTCTCTTCTGCTGTAATGATAAGTCCTCATTCTTCCTCTGCTTGGGTCAAAGGCTATTGACAGTAGGGACAATGTCTTATCAGGTGAAAAAATTCTGTGCAGATCAGTGCAGTCATGATCAGAGCAGAGGATTTTCAGTCTGCAGTAATGCATCTGAAATTTTGATTGTCCATCAAAATAGTGAATCCCTACAGGCACACTGAAACAACATTCTTTTCCCAAATTGGCTAATATAAAAATTTGCGATAAAATGGTGTTTTGGAAAAAGAATTAGAATTCCTAAAAACAATCTGATGCAACATCTTAATGAGTCATTATATATATTATAAATAAGTTTTTATCTACTATTTAAGTAATTTGGAGATATCAGACTATAGCAGGTTTTTTTCATCCTTCTCCTTTCAGTGAAGTGCTCCTCACTGCAAACTGAATAACATATGTCTGTCAGTTCTCTGATACATGGGGAACCCTAGGTTCATGCAAAATAATATTCTACAAATTATGCATGCATTTATTAATAGAACTAGACAAGAATTGCCTTTGCTGGATGACCCTCTAGTGCTAAGTAAAAAGCAGAAAAATTACCTGTGAAAAAGTAAAACATTTCTCTTTTGAAATGATGGTCCACTTCTGATCTCTTCCTTCTCCAACCAGTATAAAGAGAGATGGACACAGTTACCTCCCAATAATAAGGTTTTCCTGTGGTTTTGTACACAAGAGCTCTAAGAGAAAGTTAATCTGAATTCAGTAATACATATTTTAAATTAAAGTGTGTCTGCTCAGAGCTTTAAAGAGTCTTAACTTAAATTGGCTTTAAATTCAAAGGAAATGATCCAGATTAACTGAAGATATGAAGTCAATCTATGTGTAAAAATACTGTAAGTGAATTACTCTGCCAAATTCCAATAGGCCACTTCCAAATGGGCAATCTGAACATACAACAGCAGAGCCAAATGCCAAAGCAGTCTCCAGCATATAAACAATCATTATGGTATTTTGGAAGCTCAAAGCAGGCTCTATATCAGAGGAGAGTCCTTGATGCCCAGTTTCCAGTGGGAGAAACTGGATTTGAGCAGAGTGGACATATTACTTTCAGTAGGAAAAAAGGCCACTTTTCCAAGTCCATGATTATTCTGAAACAGATCTGGAAAGAGCCTAGGGAATAAAGAGGTCATTTCCATTCAGATACACAGATGTGCTAATTAACATTTTAGATCATTAAAGCCTTTAGGCTTTTAAGTCCAACATTCAGATCTCAGAAACTCATCTGCTGTCTAACTTCAAAACACCTCAGGAACCTCTTGGGCTTTTTTTCCTCAAAGTTAGGCTAGTTCTGGGAGTTCTTGGATGCTCCTTATCCTTACTAGTGCAGAGTGGCTCCATAGCTCCTCCATATGACAACTGTGTTTGGATCATCAGTTTAGCAGTTTATTTACCTGCCTTTGTCTGTTAAAGTCCAGGGCAGGACACATTCTTGGAAGATAACTTATGGAGAGAGTCAACACAAAATGGTTGGTGGAATGGTTGGTGGTGGATTATAGTTTCCCTATCACTACCAGTCACAGAACACCATTCTCTCAAACATTAAAGGTTCAGTTCCACCCCTTCTCATATTCCTTTGAGATGAAAAATATCAATTAACAGTGCCTGAGCCTCACATCTCCCCTTCATTGCTAATATTGGTCAATATCACTCAGCTTCCAAGCAAAGAAAGGCTGTCCCTCCCTCTCCTTCTTTCCACTTCCTTTCTGCTGTCTGAATGAACAATTAACTATATCAAGTAAACTGGAACAACTTTAACATGAGGGGCTGGAAGCATGCCCTACTTACTCCTTACACCTTGAAGCAATCTTAAGGCTCCCCACACACTGTGATGAGACAGCTGGAAATGAACCTGTGTGTCCTGCAAGAGCCCCACGAGTGAGTGCTCTGACAAGCTGGACAGAAGGAGAGAGGGAAATCCCACAGCTTACTTTAGTGTCTTGGCGTAGGCACCTGGCTCCAACAGAGATTCGGGGCAGTGAATCCCAGGTTGGGTCATTTCTGAGGGGAGTGGTCTGGTTCTTCACCTTTGCTGTTGTCCCTCTCTGTCACAGCTTTACTGCGGGAGCTGCTGTAGCAAATAACCCTTCTGCAGCGCGTAGGTGCTGTAGGAGTATTTTGCCAAATGCCAAAGCACTTGAGAGCTAAGTGCCTAAGGGTGAAGGCTGCCAGCCTTATCACAGTCTTACTCCTTGATGGTATAAGAGGGGCCTAAAGCATTTCCTCTTTTGACCTACACGTCTGCCTGAGCCAGTCACAGATTGGCAGCAAAACTGGAAGGCAGAACACATCCCCAGGGATGGGCTGAGCGCTCCTTTACAAGGAGAGCCTGCCTAATCATGTGTGAAATGGCTACATCCTGTCCCTCGGCTCATTAACTCATTTTACAGATATGTTGACATGGAATCAGTGATTCCCAGAACACCATCAGCCACCTAATGCAGTGCATGCTAACCGGGCCCGTCCCTCAACTTTTTCAGATCAGTCCAGGTGGGTATTTTAATTTTCATTTGCAATCCATTTCTCTACTCTTATTTAAGGCAGGGAATAAAGCAATCTGCCCCATGACAGGCCTGCTGCATGTTTTGCTGAAGCTACAAGGACAGCCTGTAATTTGCTGCTGCCTTTTGTACTAATGCCCAGATTCCTTGGATTATTTTGGTGGATACAACAAATCATCTACAAATACATAATGTCAACAGAATGACATTCTGGGGGTGATTCAGAATGAGAACTGTAGCATATTAATTGTATCAAGACTTGCTCCACTTGGAACAACATGGATTATATCTGTCTGTCAATGGAAAAAAAGCAGGAACAAGTGCAACATAGAAACAAAATATTTTTTCTCTGCTTTCCATTTTGAACGGGCAAGATGATATCAGTAAAAATGGAGTGGAGAAAAGGGGAAAAGGAAGGGATGAAGAACAGAGCCCTTTTTTTTTGTTTGTTTTCCTTCCTTGATCTTTCTTCCTAATGGGATTAAAAACTGATCTGTTCTGCAAAGAAGAACCCATCACTTGTGGAAAGCATGTGCCAGGCTTGTCTAGCATGAGAGCAGGTTTTCACTATTTTCAGCACCTGTGTAAAGGTATGAATGATTCATGGTGTATATGATTCACTATAAAAATATGGTACAGTCTGTCAGCTTATTTTGTGATGGGTTGATATCACAGCTGAGTTGGTTTTATGAATTGGCAGTGAACTGACAACTCAGTTTGAAAATAAATACCTCTGAAATTCATCCACTGCTTCATTTCAGAAAATCAGTTGGTTAGTAACTCTATGCATATCTGAACTCTGACATTACTGAATTGGAGATTAGCATCAATTTCTTATTTTCCCTTCAAAGCCTCACATTTATTTCCATAAAGAAGTCACTTATTGATGTGTCTGTGCAAAGAAATGGTTAATTCCTACCATTACCTGCTATTTTTAGTTTTAAATAAGTCATGTGAACTTTCCAAATATCCCTTTACCTCATTCCAATGCTTCGGGCTACACAGATGGACCATTTCAGAATTCAAGAAGCAACAGATTCTATCAATCACTTTCTTTCTACCTCTCCTTGTGGGATTTCTTGAATTCACTATTACTTTGCCCTTCTCATGCCTTTCCTCCATGTGACATGCAGTTCAGTCACAAACATACTGGTCACTTACTACATGACCTTCACCATATTTTGGTAGCTTTCAAAAAAAAAGTGAAGCTAAACAACCTGAATAAAATAACTTCAAGGCAATAAAACATCCCCCAAAATTAGAAAGGTAGATAAAGATTATTGCAGAAAGATTTGAGTATTAACTTTTAAGGACCAAGAAGTGAATAAGTTTAATTATCTAAGTTTGTCTTGAAAACTTTAGAGATAAATACCTCAGTTCTCTGAAAAAAAAAAATATACATATGAGTACTTGCACAATGCAAGAAGTTCCACTAAAATCTCAGGAACTAATTTCTTGCATCAACATTGCAAAGGCCCAGGTATGCCTGTGATCAGAAAATAGACAGAGACAATAACTTGTGGCAGGGAAATCAGGATGGCCAAATGCCAGGGAAAAAATGAAGGAAACACATATTAATATCTAAGGGAGTTTATAATAAACCCCTCCTTACTGTGTAGTCTTTGTTTTTAAAAATTAATCTCTTGAAATAATTGCTATCTAGTAAAAAATATAAGAGGTGCTGTAATGAAGTGAGTATTGCAATGGTAAAACTACTGTGGTCAGTGCCTTTTTTCTGGATGAACTCAAGGCAGAGAGGTACACATTGGATAAAGTTCGGTCACCATTCCCTTAACTCAGCTGATAGTTGCACAAGAGGTGAATCCCATATTCCCACCAAATCAATGAGTGCTTTTTAATTGAACTCATTAAAGCTGAGATCTCACACAAGAATAAAAATGTGCTGGATAGTGTTTCTTCCAAAACTGAAAACTGTGATTTTGGTTTAACTATGACTGCTGTCTCATGGACCCCAAACCAGGCAAACCATCTTAAAAAGTGGTGAACCAAACAGGGGAGACTTTCAGACAAATAATTCAGGGGCTAGAAATGAGGTCAGGTTTTTAAAAATACGTCATAAATGATTTAAAAAAAAAAGAAAAAAACTGAAGAAAACACTTCCAAATAGTTGTTAGGGAACAATATTCCATTGACAGGCAAGTCAGAAGAAAGAGTTTACATTACTTTTCCACACCCAAATTCTAAGGGTCATGTATAATTGTTCTCTTCATTGCACAATGATATTTACTATAAATTTGAACTGCATCAAAAAGCACAATCAATGAAGGTAACTTGTTATACACACAGTACTGTAGTATCTGGTAAAATCACTAGAACATGAAATAATGAAATTGAAAACCTCTGTACTAAAAGGCTGCATTACATAAAAAATGACATCTATTAGGCTGTAGATTGAATCAAAAATCTAGGCTCAATTTCTTTGTGCCTTGCAAAGTGCTCTATTTACATCCTTGGACTGTTGCAAAAATGTTGTTATAAAAAAATATTAGTAAACTCCACTTTTAAAATGCTCATCACCCAGCTAAACTAATTTTTCCTAACAATCTATAAAACATCTCTCATTTCCTAAATTCTACCTTCCTGCCAGATCTTAAGATTTTACCGCAGTTTGCTACGGATGTGCACAAATTGGGTCAGTGTTTCCTCGGTTTTGTTTATTTGTTTGCTTTTTTAAATGAAGGGGGGGACAGATTTTCCCCTAAGAGTAGTCTTAAAAATCAACATCTTAGAACATTCATCTTTGCATGGTAACTTTCTTTCTCGTCTTTGGACAAATGGACTTCCAGCTTGACAGCTGAAAGTTTTGGGAAGTTTAAAGTGGGAAGACGCAGACAATTTTAGGTAGAGCTCTTTAAAATGTGTTCCTCACTTTCGAATATTTTGTATGCAATACAAGCTATCAAAGTTTTACTGTAATTCAAACATATGCATTTTATATTTCAGATTCTCTTGTCTGTGCATCTTGCTGAGGCAATGTGAAAACTTTGCTCTCTGGTGTTTGATGTCATGTTTTCTGTGTGGTGATTCTTTGACATTTTGCAGCAAATAACAGTGAGACAACAGTTAGGCTTTAAAGTGAGCTAGAGTCTCTTCTGCCAAAGTTTTAGAGGCATTGTTCTCTGTTGTGTCACATTTTTATTCTGACTCTGAGCTTCATATAATTGTGCTAGAAATGCTGAGCATCTTAAATCAAACATAATTTTTTGTCCTTATTGGAAAACAAAGCCTGGAATATGTTCCATAATTTCTGAATTGGTGTGCTCTCTCAGCTTCATGCATAATGCCCTTAATTCATGCCATTTCTGCCATGCTATTCATTAAGGTTTTAACCATCATGAGGAAAGTCTTACACCCTCTCCCCATCAATTAAAAAAAAATATAACCATTTTTTCTTTTTAGGCAATTATTCCCTCCATGTTTCACATGACAAATTGGGCCATAAATTGTATTTAAAATGCATAGGCAGAAGGTATGACTTTGGAATCACTTTAAAATAAAATGGGCAGTAATCATTCCCACTAGTTGGGTATTCAAGTTTTACAAGAAGATTAAAATAAGCTGGTTTTTTAAAATTAAAATTGCTGGAAATCTAATAAGAAGTGCCTTGGAAGTGGAAATCATACTTGCTGTTGATGCTGCTGATGGGTGATATGTCTTTAGACACTACGGTCCATAAACATCTACACTGCAGTATTGATTATTTACTTATCGAAGTTATAATTATATAGACTCAGTGATGCTGATAGCATGAATTCAGCAGTGTCCTAGTGTCCTTATTTAATTTTCTCTTAGAAACCTGTGTGGTTACTACTGCAGCCTTCATGATTTCTCTCTGGCTCCCTCCTCTCCTTCAAACGGGAGCAGTCAGATATTTGTGTTCATTCTTGCTCTCTCATTAAGTTTCTGCCTGCTCATCCACCTGGTGATTTATGGCAGTGCTGTGGGGGCTGCAGCGGCGCAGGGTGCGGTGGCTGGCCAGGGCAGGGCCCTGGGGACTGGACGCTGCCCTGCTGCTACATCACGTGCACTGAGGGACGTGGACTGATGGGGGCCTGGGAGAAAGGGCAGTGGGCTGTGGGCAGGGTGGGCAGGGGCTGTGGTGGTGGTCTGTTTGTGCTCGCAGGGCACTGGCACTTCATCACACGCTTACCATATTATACCGAGGTGTTGCAAAAACAGCGGCTCAAAACATGCAAACGTAGTCTTGTTTTCTCTCCAGTCCTGTGACATTTGAGTCTTCTCTTTGGATCTCACTGAAAACTTGTTTGCACGAGCAAACTGGCCTGAAAATGGGATTTGTCCAACCACGTTGATGTTAACAACACCTTAATATTTCCAGGGACAGTAAATAAAATAAGTGCTTTGAAAGCACCAGTGTGCTTGCTGTTGACAACAGTAAGGCATTGTCATTAAGATGATGTTTAAAATAAGACTAAAAATGGAAATTAAGATTAAATATTACAACTAAGACTGTAAACTTATCTATGAAAAGATCAGATTGAGTCTTAAATTCAAAAGAGAGAACAATTTTGTCATCTGAAATCAAGATAGCTGAAGCATTCTCCAAACTTGAGAACTTTTTTCAGGGAAAAAATCCAAGTGTTTAACACATTTTGGTTTTGATGAAGCTGCATTCCCTGATGAAAAAATACTTGTATCCTGATAATGGAAAGGTGGGTAATTTGGCACTTGGGTACAATCACAAGGCAAAGGTGATGAAATTCAACCATCTCAAAGCAGGTATTTAAGGTCTGAAGGAGATCCTGGATCCACAGGAGCTCAAGAGAATTTTGCCACTGATTTTAAAAGCGAAACGGTTTCATCTCTTTAGCAAAGCTTTAGCTTTCTCTCTACACTTTATGGGTTGGAAATAAACAGAAATTTTCCTCATGTATTGTTCTGGGCTTTGAACAAGACTCAGAATTTGCCAAGTCACCTAATGATGGCACATGAGTGTGATATCCCAACTGGGGGACACATACATTTGAGGCACAGTGTTGTGAATAATAAATGACTGAGTCACAATTTGGAGCAAAAATTTCATGCCAAAGTTCTTGATTCTGTATTTACAAATAGTCACAAACATTCTACTTGTTGCTGAAATGTCACAAATAATGATATTTTAGATGAAAGAGCAGCTCCCAAACCTTATTTTACCAAAGGAATAGAAAAGCTGTCTTCTAACCTCAAGGGAAAAAACAAGGAGTAAAAAGAAAATGCTCACAAAGACAGACATGAGCAAGAGAAAGACAAGACTCTCTGCTTTTGTACAGTTTTTTGACCACAGTTTTATGCAACGGTAACACATGGTTCTTTCTCTCAGCAGTGCCAGAATCTCCTGGTATCTAAAGTTAATGAAAACACAATTCAAAAGACAGTCCTGAGGTCAAAATTTGTTACATGCTTTTTCTCTCTTTAGCACTGCCAGTTGCTGCACAAAGGTTTCACAGAAGTCATTAGTATTTCAGCATTCAATTTTTACAAGACAAAAGAGAGTAAACGTTCACAGTCAGATTCTGCCTGCAGCTTATGATCAGTTCAAATACAGCTTTTATTAAATCAATTTAATTTTATTAAATTGATCAAGTTGTTTTACTTCTACCTAGGGCCAGGCAAAATAGTTTTGACAATTAATTTATTACAAAATGTGCTTAGGTTATTCTAAATACTTACAAATTCAGTGTTTTCCTGAAAAAGGGGAAGTATTAAAATAGAAAACCTAAGTAATACTAGTAAACCTGATTGGTGAACAAGTGATAGAGGGACTCTTGATGAAAGATGGGAGTACCTTGGGTTATAGTCATACATCAAGAGGGGAGTATGACTTTGAGCCTGGTTACCTTGGAGTTCTAACCATGCAAACATGGTCTTTTTTTTCTCTTTTAAATGCTTCATAAAACGTGCAAGCAAATTACTGAAAGACAATAAAC
This sequence comes from Struthidea cinerea, assembly GCA_013397865.1. Taxonomy (NCBI): domain Eukaryota; kingdom Metazoa; phylum Chordata; class Aves; order Passeriformes; family Corcoracidae; genus Struthidea; species Struthidea cinerea. The sequence continues at coordinate 20,799 of VZTI01001069.1, read as the reverse complement.
TCTTACTGCACCTGGGGAATTTAAAGGAAGACCATATTAAAATGATATTTGTATTGAATATGTGATGATCCTCCTCAAATCTTCCAACAGAAAAATTCAGAGCTCCTTTCCCAGGATAGGCAACTGGGAACAGAACACAGAGTTATATATTAAATGTATTCAAANAACAACCAAGAAACAAACAAAAAACCCCAAACTCATAGCCTCTTTTAATTCACATTCTTCAGAATATGATTCCTTTTAATTGCTTAAAAGCAGCTTTTATTGTAAGATTTTCTTTCAGGTTAAGAAACAGATCTTCAAAAAATGACTGTGCTTAATTTTTTAGTCTTTATTTCAGCCAGACAAACAAATAATAATCAATATTCATGTGGGTCAGGATCAGTTCACTCCCCCTTCCCCTCACCCCCTGCAAATATTTTGTTTTCACTGCTCAAATGTTTTTTCACACAATTTTATGTGGTCTACAAAGCACTCAGTTTGATTTGCCTTGTGAGTTAATTTACCTGAATTTGAGTAAGAAGTTCAAAGGATGAACCTTGACTAAGCAATTCAAAGCAGATAAGGATACTTATTTATGAGTTACTTCTGTTCATAGAGAGAGGTGAAGGTCTTGAAGGAGAGCTGGTTTTAAGCTTTCAATGATAGCATCTTCTGCAGTGGAAGAAGAGGATATTTGCTGCATTTCTTCCCACGAGCTCTTCAAGTGTTATTTCCAACTTTGTGGAAGCATTAAGTCTACGGCCAGCTCCCTGGTAGGGTTAATGGCAGCAGCAGCATTGATCCTGAGTGGGCAAGCAAAGGTAGTGGGACACTTTCTCTGCACAACCAGTTGAAAAGCTGTACACCGTGGACAGCAAAACCATTAGTTCTGGCCTTCAACACCCTTGCACGTTGCTCCTCCCCCCTTTTAACAAGCACAGCATGTTAAGCTGTTTAAATGCTGTGTACCTTTGAGGAGCTCTTTCTGCAAAGCCACTAGTACACCTGAACAAAGCCTGCCTCTTGCAGGGTGATTCTGTCTGATTCCCAGTGGTTCCAGACACAACCTTTCCGTCATCAGCTTTTTGCGTTGAAAAAAGCTTCCAGAAACTGCACCATTTTATCATTCTCTCATCATTTCAGGAAACAAGAAATTTAGTTTCATGTTTGTTGAAGACATTCACTGTACTAATTTCAAGATACATCAAAAGATGGCTGTGGAATGGAAAATGCAACAGAGGCTTTTCAAATTATGTATTTCACTCACCAGTTGTTGATGATTCCATATTTCTATTACAAAGATAGTAAATATGTATTTGAGAAGGTTAAAGACCTTTTACTTTTGAGCTTCATTTAACTCAACTGTGCCAAACCCATGTCAAAAAAAAGGCAGATGTGGCAAAGCTGTCAAGAAGAGATTTGAGCAGTAAAAGACAATATTTTTGTCTTGTGCCTTTTTAGCCTTTGTTTTTAGCAGTGTGATTTGACAAAAAATCTAACAAAGCTATTTAACTGTTTAAAACAAGACCTCATATATGAAGTGTAATTTTTCCTCTGTGCATCACCACCCTTGTGATGGTGCTGAATGTGATATTTAGTTTTAACTAATAAAGTTTTAGTGTTTGGTACACAAAACTGAAATAAAGCTCTAGTATTGGACTCTATAACAGTGTGTAATAGAACAGGGATTTATTCTTCCAATGAAGTATAGGAGGTGGAACTTCCCAAAGCTATAGCAGGAGCTGTAAATTGTTAGAGGCTGTGGTCAGTTTAGTGGTAGAAAAGGCTCCATTGATTGGAGTCATGAAATATTTTAGGTTAGAAGAGCCTTCTGGAGATTATTTCTGCCAGCTTCTCAAAGCAAGGTCAGCTTCCGAGTCAGATCAAGTTTTTCAGAGCAATAATCAAACAATTTTTGAATGCTGCATGTGTCAGTCTTCCCTCATCTTCATTTCTGGACACAGTTGGATGCTGAGTTAGGTGAAGCTTTGGTTTGACCCAGTGCATCTGTCCTGGCATTCTTATTCCAAGAGGTGCCATTTTCTCTGTGTTCTGAGTGCAGCAGTGCTTTCCTAGGAGCCAAGGAAAGGTACCTGACATTGCTTGCAAGCACCTTCTTCTGTTTAAAACCAGCAGAGCAAGGAGGCTGTGCAGATTGCTCGCTCTCAGGGGGAGTCCTGTCTACAAGTCATTTTTGCACACACACTTTGTGACGGGAAGCTAAAAAGCTGAAGCACAAGCTTGATTGTCGTGGGCAAAGTGTAAGTAAGTGGGCTGAGGCAGTGGATCTTCAGAGGCCTGTAGCATGTGAGGAAATTACCTCTGTTCACTTAATGCAAATCCTATATTCCTCCTTAAAAGGATTATTGCTTCTACCCCCTTTTTTGGGAGACTGTTTTAAAACAGTCTCTTGACTAGTCATGCTACTTATTTGAACCCTCTGACCGATGACTCTGCAATCAGGTAGCTGCTGGGCATAAGGAGAATGTGGCAAATGGAGGGGTAGAATAAAAAAACATTAATTGTTTAAAGTCATAGTGGTTTTCCTTCATTTTCAAGTGGTATGCAGAATATATGTACATTCGGGATAAACTGTTACTTTATTCTCTCTGATTTGTAACATCATGACGCAGGATTATACATGCATTAGGATACTCAGTATCATCTTTCCTCATCAAACTACCTCTCACATTCTTACTGCGTGTAGGTGGCAAAATGACAAATTATTTTCCCTGTCTTATTGCAGGCGTCAGGATTACATTTTCCTGAGTACAGCTCCTGGGTGTCAGTGCACGCTAACATTTTCCAATCTCTGCAGCTCGTCCCGTCACTCATTCACAAAATAATGAGGTCAGTAAGATTTCCCTAGTTAGTTTCTGCAGGGTAAAAGTCACAGTAGGTGGCTTCCTACTGATAGGAAACAGCTAGTTACAGCACAGATCACAGAGTGGCATGACAGTGTCAAATTCACAATAGCCAGATTCCAACTAAGAAAGTCCTTACACCTTCGACCAGTAGATTTGAATACGACATGCCCTGATGAGGTTTTAGGTAGAATACTCTTTAGAAGCTAAAATATCCAGTGAGCTGGGTCAGTGGGTGAAATGGAACAGGGCTAGAGAAAGCAAAACAACTCAGGATGAATCTCCCTTCCTTCCCTATGGCTGTAGCTATGCCTTGGAAAAGATGGTACATAAATGATGGCAGTGTCAGTGTGGGAAGCTCACATGGGATGTAGCACCCAGCCTCCAGCAGAGCTTCTTCTGAAGTAGACCTCAGGGCTGAAAGATCAGATACAAGAATTACTATTGTTTATTGCTTTTCTCTTCCGTAGGGCGTGTCCAGACTAGCAGAGATTGTTTTAAACTATAAAATGGAGCTTTGACAAAGACATCAAAGTAGAACTTGACAGAATCTGGACAGTGGAAGCAGGGGCAGAACCGCATATAACTTGTGGCCAATAGTTCCGAGCTTGTTGTCTCAAACTCAGGGTACACTTAAAACTCAGTTTTAGCTATCCATTCATTGCTCCAGTCAATATGCCTACAAATCCTATCTGCTACAGCAGTAAAGATTTCAAGGCTTTTCCTGACAAAACCCTTGAGCATATTTCTACTCAGTTTCCACTCCTTTGTACTGCATTGAGAGAAGGCCAACGCATGCACTACTGTCAAGGAAAAGTAGTCACTCGAATTCCTCCCTCGGCAGAACTGCCTGTCTTAGTCATGGCTCTGAGCACACTCCTCCGGGTAAGCAAAGCTAACTTTCAGCAAGTGCAGACAAGGGACCTTCCTCTCCTAAAGGAGACAAAAGAATGGGAGTACTCCTTATAAAAAATATCTACAGCAAACTTGTGACGCAGCAGCTGGGTCAAGGGGTCTCACTCTGTGTAGATGCAGAAGCTGGAACTTGTGTGGACCCTGCAGACAAGCCTTGGGGCTGGGATAAGGTATGGGGAAGCATGTAAGAAACATGCTTTTCTGTGCAGGCTATAATTCATATCGTTTTAGTTTTGTTTTGTTTTTTTTTTTTTTTTTTAGTTTCGTTTAGTATTAGTTTTAGTTTTCAAATCATTTTGAACATGGGAAAGGAAGAGAAGTAGTGTGAAAGGAAAACAGATTTAAAATCAAATGTTCCTACATACTTTATAGAAGCAAGGCAGTTCAGCCACAGCGACTCAGGGTCTCAGACCCAGCAGTAATTGCACATAATCAGGTGATGCTTCTGTAACTGCATAAGACCTCCAGACTGCCAATCAAATATAAAAGCATACAGGTATCAGTGATAGTTCAGCTAGACACAGGAATGTAGTATATCTGCCATGAGAGCTGCTACCCTCACGATGAGAAAGCTGACAGACTTCCATATCACTCATATGCAGGTGTCTTTGAATGCAAGAACTGCTTATCCGGCAGTACACATCAGAACACTCTGGGAAGATTGGGCAATTCTTTCTGAAAGGAAGATATAGAGACTGAGAGACAATAGAGGATGACATGAGCACTAATATAAACACTGTATTGAAACCTTTTTTTAAATTCAAAATCTCATATACAGAACTCATGTGCTTGAGTCTATTTCAATTCTGATCCAGCAATGAGCAACATTCATGATGTAAGAAGAGGGAACTAGTTATATTAAAATTTGACATATAACACTGCAATTCTATCAATCTTAAACCCATGGCTGTGCAGTGTCTGCAGCTGTAGTTCCCCATCCTTGTTTGGGAACATACCTTTTCACCAGGAACTGGAATGTTAACATCTGTACCCCCACAGGCTTTTTGTGATTGGATGAGAGGGGACTCTCTACTATAAAAAGAAAGATATTAAAAGTTGTGTCTGGAGAGGTTTGAAAGACTTAACATTTTGATAGATGGATTTCAGTATGAGAGAAGTGCTTCCTATATGTTGAAGGATACACACATGAAGAATTAAGAAGATTTTTATTATTTGTTTAACAGTAAAAGAGCTTCAACTTGTGTACATTCTGAAACTGATGGGGCAAATACTAGGTTGAATGGTCTGGGAAGAATTCCTACCAATGAGTTTTACGGAATATGTTGTCCAGAGATTGGATCATCAATACCTGGGTTATCTAAAGTCAAACTCATCCTCCCCCACAAATCTGAAAACCTCTAGAAAGCAGTCTGGCACTCTTACCATCTCTAATTGCCTTGAGTTATGTACACCTAATCTCCATCTTCCAGAGCCACAGAGCCCAAAAGCAAGAAGAGGCTCTTTCATGCTTACCTTGACTCTGCACAGCACAAAAGGCCCTTTGTAGGAAGACGCTGTACAGTACTATATATCCTAAGGCACCCAGGAGCTGCTAAAGTAGTGAAATGTCAACTTTTTAAATTCAAGAGGATATTTCTCTTCAGGCCACCCCTATCTCCATAGTAACAGTAATTCAACAAAACATATTTTCATAAACTAAAGAATATCTCGTGGCAGAATTCTTTACTTTCAAGCTCCCTCTGACTGCATTTTTTTTAGAGGGAGTACTTTCAGCATTCCTTAAAATCACAGCATTTCCCTCAACCAAAAGTGACATAGTGTGGCTTTCCACCGAGGACAGGGCTAAGGGAATGACATGTTCCTCTACATGTACAAAACATACTTTGTGGTTGACACATCTGTATTTATTTTAGGCAAAGATGTGGCAGCCTTGATGGCTTTTCCTGTTCTTCATCCCAGAGATAAGTGTTTTTTAACTGAAACTTTACCAGCAGAAGCACACTTATTAACCAGAAGCATTACCAGAATCTAAACCAGAAGTCCACGTTTGAGCTGTAACCACTTAGCTGGGAACAGTTTATTTTGAATTTAGCATTGTAGAGTAAGTATTTTAAGCTTTCAGCTGACCTAGGAGATCTTTGCATGTGTAAAGTGGCCTATAAGTGCATTGCTGAGTCTGTTCTGAAAGAAATGAAATAAATTACTTGTTTAGAAGTCAATCTGGCATAGTGTGAAAAGCGAATCACACACTGTTCAGGCTCTGTGATTTATTGTCATGACAGGCTATATATATATATATATATATATATATTTTAATGTCCATATTTATCTAGCGGTAATTATACAGGAAATAATATTCCCACCTTTCGCCTTTACATCATCCTGAACATGGCATCTGTCTTTATATATGACAGCAGGAAAAAGATGCCATAGTATAAAGGTATCTTTATTTCCTACTGGAAGCAGAGGCAGTAACTGCCCCATTGTTTTATTATGTTTAACACAATTAGAGAAGAAAAAGAAAGTTAAGTTTCCAAAAATGTCATATCCACTGGAGAAGCAAAAAAAGGAAAAAGGACCATCTCTTCTACTAATTACTATTTATTAATTCAGCCAAAGCAGCATCTTATGTAGCACAACTGAAGAAACTGGAAAAAATCCCAGATGTATATGCAGTATTTAATTAGATGGTAACTCCAGTAGCTTCATTAACACAGCTGTGTCAATACTGGGGGGAAAGTTGGGAGAAGTATCTTTTGGCAATGATAGTCCTTTGGAAAACTTTGAGAATCTTTCAATATTTAGATGGAAATCATATGCTAGGTTTAAAAAAGGTGAAGCAATATTTTAAAATAATTCCTTTTTAAATACACAAAACATCTTGAAAACACTGCAATATTAAGGTATGAAAAGTGGTTGTTTGATTTCTGAATGAGCCATGGCATCAATTTATCCATAGTTAAAATGGTTATGCTTTAATGCATTTTTAATTTCTGGGATTCAATCTAATAGCAGAGATGGCGAAATGAGACAAAATCTTGGAAGTAGGCAAGCATATTCGTTCCCCTTAAATGTAATCTGTAGAACCACTCCTCTCTTCCCTTCCAAAACAAAATATGTGCCAGAAATGGGAGCAAACTCTGTCTGCCTGAATATTTTTCTGTGTCTGATTTAGTCACTATGTGCCACTGCCATGGACAAAGAGTAAAATGTAAATAAGAAAGTCCACCTATACATAAAACCTATCAGTTTTGTGATTAATCCTACTTAAGACAGCATGAACACCCATCCTGTGCTCTATGCCCTTTATGAGAGCATATATCATAAAAGCAAGGGGAACCTATGTCAGACTGGATGTGCTGGACATTCCAATGGATGTGCTGCCCAGCACAGTAGAGAGGCAACATCCATGGGCTTTGGTTTCTTTTCAGCAAGTCTCTCAGGAATTAACCAGATTGCAAGGCCAAGCCCAGAGCAGTCTAGGAGAAACCCTGCAAGATTCCTGAGTCCTTTTCCTTCTCCATGTGGATTTTATCAGAGATGAAAATGTCACAGTCCTTTGAAAATCTTTTCCCTAATGTCCCAAGTGACTGTAAATTACAAGTTTACAGATGTATTACATTCCTTATCAGTAGGAGTAATACCACTCTTTTGGCACAGACCTTTCTCCATACTCATTTGGACTAACTGGGTAAAGGTAGTCTGCTGCAATTACTCAGCAGTATGAGTAATTGCAGTATGGCTGAATTAATAAATAGTAATTAGTAGAAGAGATGGTCCTTTTTCCTTTTTTTGCTTCTCCAGTGGATATGACATTTTTGGAAACTTAACTTTCTTTTTCTTCTCTAATTGTGTTAAACAAAACAAAACAATGTGGCAGTTACTGCCACTGCTTTTTTATGATTGCCTGAGTTTCAAGTGTTAGAAAGGGCTGGACAGAGTATATCTAACTTGAAAAAAACTTAGACTCCAGGAAGGTCAGACTTGTTTAAAGCATCTCTTTCTTCTTTCTTTCAGGTCTGAGAAAATGTAAATGAGATAAATCCTAGGGAAAAGAAACCACAACAAAACACACCAAAAAACCCCAAATGTACAAGATTCTGAAATACCATGGAAGGAAGAGATTGGCTTGGACATCTTCTGAGAGTTACATCTTAGTATCATTTCTACTCTGTCATCATGGAAATAATTTCAAGGAGAGTAAAGGCTTGAGATGATCCAAGGGGTAATGGCTTAAATGGAGAGATGACAGGTTTAGATTAGATATTAGGAACTGATAAAACTGAAAAAAATATCAAAGAATCCCTAGAAAAGTGTGGGATTCAAAATACTTTATTTTCTGGTTTGACCTATTGATTAAGTGCACCTGGTCCTCTCACTAGGGGCTTGAAATTTCATCAGCACTTTTTAGTCTTTTCATGCAGTGTACATTGAGCCCAAGCACCTGGCCATTATTCCAGCATAACTCCAAGGAGAAAATGTCTGGAAGTCAGGAGTTTCAGCAGTGCTGCCATGCTGGTTCTCTTCCTTTTCTGCCTGCAGACTTCAACCATGACAGCCTTAAGGTCTGCGCATGAAAGCCAGCATACTGTGTTTGCAGAGCGGTCATTTCTACTTACAGTCTCCCACTGTCTTCACTTGTATTTAGTTAAGAGCTTGCACCTGCAAACAAAACATTTCTTTGGACCTTCGTTTTTTATCTTGTCTTTTCAAAACAGAGAGGGGGAATAAAACCTCTGATTTTAATAGTCAGTAATTGTAAACTAAAAATTGTAGACTAAAAAGGAACAGAAAAACCTAAATAATAGAATTTAAACCTATTATAATAATTGTTCCAGATACAAACATCAATTAATTCATTTTTACCTCTCAGTTGTTTTTCACTTCCAGTGCTGATCACTAGAAACACTCAGATTAGGCTTTCCAAATACATTGGTGGCATATAATGACACTGCAATTAAATACTTCCAACATACTAAACAACTATTAAAATTACTTACATACCTATTTTATCTATTCACAGATGACAGTAAGTCTTGTCATAACATTTCACATAAAAGCAGAAAGCATTTTTAATGGATAAGGATACTATGTTAAGAACAATAGTAATTATTTTAATTATCTTAATTATAAAAATTGAAATATCAGAATTATTCCTTGGAAAATTTCTCTTTGTTTTATTGTGCAATGCTTTCAGAATAGCCAGCATTTGCAGCACAAATTGATCTAAAAAATAAAAAGAAACCTAATTCTATAACATATTTCAACAGCATCCCACTTGTTACAGGAATAAAAAAAAAATTCTCTTTGTTCAGCATCACCTGAGAATGTAATCTCATTTTAAGTGATCACCATTCCTTCCCTCCTCCTAGGAGTAGAAATGTAGACCACCTCACTAGAGAATAAAGAAATTAGTGCCTAGGATAAAACCAAGGCAACACCTAGGCCTTTCATTTCCTACATTGAAATTCTGCTGTAAGAAATGAGGAAATATTACCTTGAGAACAAGAATATTTCATTTGCCAGCAAGAAGTGTGACATAAGCCTGAACCTTTATTGGTGTGACAGACATGAATGACCTCTATGAAATCAAATAGAGATTCAGGGTGGTGTTTCTAGAAGATAAAAGGGGAAGGCATTGGTCAAAAAGATAACAGGGTAATTAACTAGTCATATACTAAAATACTTTACAGGAGCTTAAAATGCATAAAGCAGGGACACATCAGATTTAAGTAGGTTGTTTGTTTTAAAGCAATAACTAATTAGCCTTCACTAGAAAGACATTTGAAGTGCTTGTAACCCCAAATTGTGCTTTGTTCAGCATGTAAACTACAAGAAGTATTCCTGATTTCAGCTGCAGCCCATTTCTCAAATGCTTGTCTCTCTTTGAAGTACCTGCAGCTGGAGATGAAGCAGCTCTCAAAAGAGAGAAACAGGATGTTTGAAAACAAATAGCCTTCAAGTTTATTTGCAGTTTATTTATCATGTCAGGCAGCAGAAGTCTCCTAGTTGTAAGCAGATTTAAAAGGCATTTTTAAAAACTAATAAAAATAGGCATTTATGGTAATTCAAAGGCAAAAAGTGCTATGAGACATGTGAAAACTCCAAAGTGATTTTTACTGTTTTGTTTATCTTTTCCGGAGTCATTCTCCCTGCAAGTTTCCCAGCTGGTAGGTATTAATACACACCCTTTCCTAAAACCTATATTTGCAACCCAAATTACATTTACCTCTTTACAGTGGAGGATGAGAAGAGAAAATGAGCATAGCATTCTTGGGTTTAGTAAGGCTTAATCAGAAATAAAAAGTTGTAGGCCTAAAAATTAGAAGGGGATAAAAAGCCAATACTCTTTTCTTTTCCCAAATAACTCAAATACTGAGGACTAAAATTTTTCCCCATATCACATTTTGTCTATAAAACTGTCTGCTTGCTTTCAGAAGGACCACTACAGAACAAATTCCTCAATACTGTGAAGAAAAGTGACAGGTGAATTGGAATGACTGCTTATTTTGCTTTGTATTAAACAACTGAGCCTTTTGTACTCAGTTCCCTGTTAACTGTAATGGGAAGTCATGGGTGTGGCAGGTGTGTAATGGGATGTGGAGGGATGTTCCCACACGACGTTTCTGTAGTTCCAGAAGTGTGACCTGAACACAGCCCGTGCAGCTTGCCAGTCCCTTCCCAGCGGGCAAGTGTGAACGATTTTTCCAGTGTTATGTTACTAACACACATGTGAACAGAGCTCATCAAGCAGCATTCGATCCACTGTTTTGAACCGTATTTAGATCAAGAGGGGAGTTATCCTTCTCTCTTTCTACGCATCCTATATATATGTGACTATGGCAATTACCTTTTTATTTGAGCATTTGTCTTGCTTTTATTAGCACTGGTTTAATTCCAGCACTGGTCACACATACAGCTGAGACAAAGTTAGACTCAGAGGTGCATACACTCTTCTCTTAGCAGAGCTGCAGAGGCTACAGCATGCAAGACACCTATGGCTTTTAAAGCTGGCCCCATTACCAGAAGAGCTGAGGACTCCAGATTACACCATTAAGGTCATTTTAAAGGAATATTTCCTTATTATAGAGAGCAGCCTAAAACTGGGGGGCAGTGACAGAACATCTTGTCAGCAGCACTTAAATGTAGCTTGCAAGGGCTTCAGCTGGGAATGAACTTGACCAGAGCGCACTTGATTTTCAAAGGCATCATGTTGTTAATGGAAGTAAAAGTCTTGGGAATAAGCACACTGGTAATAGGAGGCAGGAAGTGCTGACTCTTCAGTGTCGGCATTTGCAACGTGACATGCAGCTCGGTCGGAAAAACAACTCTGAAACCCTTCAGGACAGTGCAAAGAAGAGTTCTGCATAAGCAGTCTTTCTCATTTCTGAATATAAGGGATAACTTTGGGAGAAAATAAATGCAGAAATGATCCACAAGAGCTTGGTTTGAGGTATATCAGGCTGAATTGTCAATTTCAGACTAAGTGTGGAAATTATCATAAAATCTTGCAGATGGACATTGGCTAGACTAAAAATAAGCAGTAAACCTCACAGAAATGAGGGATGGATAATATCTGGATGCATGAAGTGTCATAAGTTTATTCATATACTCTTTTAGCAGACAGTCAGAACTTTACTACTCTGCACACCTTCTATTTCCAGCATATATATTTATATTTATTTATACCTGAAGAAAGGGACTGGCATCTCTGTTGCATGCCATATTTGTTTGGATGGCTGCTTCTTAATTTTCCCAAGCTTCAGCTCTGAAGTCCAGCTTTACGACCAGCTGTTCATACTGCCGTTCTTAGGGGACTGTTTTTCAAATCAGCCTTCCAAGACCAAAACACTTTATAGTATTCTCCTCAAACAAACCCTCTCTTTCCCACAGTGAGTGACCAGGGTAGACGGACCAAGTCCTGTGTGAGCCCTGACTACCCTCTCCAGTGCAATCAGGGTGACCCTTCCAGGAATCCTCTGCCTCTTGCATGACAGTGGGATTTGAGCTGGGTCCTGGGTATGCCTGCGTCCAGACTTGTTCTTCAGTGGTTGACAGGACTTTCCAGATTGACACAGGACCAGAGGCAAACCCCTGCCTTCATCTGAGGATGACCCAGCCTTTCTGCTGCAGGATGGTAGCTATCCATGAGGAAGTTTCTATGGCCTATGCTGCTACCACCCTAAACCCCAGACTGGATCCCTACCTAGGGTAGCCCCAGGGACATAACTCCTCTGAAATTATGGTGCTACCTCTACCACAAAAGCATCCATTCCCCAGCAAAATAAACTGCAGCAACTGGTTGTTCGGTTGCCACAGTGGGTTTTTCTTCAATGGTTGTGGTTTACAACCAGATGGAAATTAAGCTCCAAGCAATCACTTCCCTTCCCCCTACCCTCTCCAGGGAGAAAAGGCAGAGATGATGGGTTGAGAAAAAAATTTACTGGAACACCAGAAATAAGACAAGGAAAACAAGCAATAATAGCAACAATACTAATAACAAGTGTATGAAAGAGGGTGATTACATGCCAAAAATGCGTACGGAAGTCTGACCGACCCAATGTTACCACGCCCAGTGACATGCGTCTCCCTGAGACAAAGGAGAAAATGGTGGTTGTCACTGAAGACAGTGGTTTTTCTGCCCTGAACCTGAGACAACGATACACAATGATGGACAAACCCTCTGAGATGGGCTGCTCTGCCCACACGGCCTGCACCGCACTGACCACTCCTTGCCCCATCCGTGCCACCCCACTGGCTCTGCTGGCCACTTTGCTACCTCGGAAAAAGGAACAAAATGGCTGTGGTTCTGCATCATGTCCATTCTTCTTCCACCCAAAGCCATGGCTCCTAGTGATGATAAGCATGGTACAGAATAATAAACCTGGACATACACACACGTCTCCAGGCTCTGCCACCCTCATGGCAACTGCGAGAAAACGAACTCTGTCCTGGCCAAAACCAGGACAGGGTGACATTGAGAAAATCAGTCCTAGCATTGCTGACCATGCATCCACATCTGCTCCCCAGTGCTGAAATAGGCTGTGGGGAACGCACAGAAGCTCTTTGTTAGCAGACAAGACAATGTCAGGAAACAATGAGGTCACTCATGAGTCTCAAAAACAGCACATCACTTATCTCACCTCACTTTTCCCTCACTTTTTCTCAGATAATAATTGTGCTAGGTATTTTGAATGTCTCTAGTCTCCTAAGGTCAAGGGCCTTGGGAATGGTTGACATGAAGGCACTCATAAATTTTTAAACAAAAACCTTAAATATTTTTGAATTACGACCAGTTTTCTGAGCTGGCTAAACAGTTTCCACAGCACAAGAGAATATGTGCTGCTCATCTATATTCATTTAAAATGGATTTATGGTATTTTATCCTTGTCACAATGGCTCCCATATATTTAACACTGTTCATACTACCCACCAAAATATTTAGGTACTAGATCATTGTCTTCCATTCAAGGACTTTGTGTTTGAAACAGAAAATAAAAATAGTTATAAATAATTTGGCTTGTGGAGATGACTTACAGCTCTACATAATGTATTGTGGCAACTCACTTTGTTTTGAGAACAAAAATATAAACATCAAGGTTTGCTTTTCAGAGACATTTGGCAGAAAATAACCCTTCATTCCCAAAAAAATGGAGAGCTATGACTTTAATTTAATTCTGTTTTACTTCTGTTTCAAAACAGATCTCCAGAAAATAGAGTATTCCTAAAATATATTGAATATTTTCAACTGAAAATCTATGCTGGAATATTGGAAAAGTCTTCATCCTGTAAATGCAGACTCAGTTCTCATACCTGCACGTCTCAGAAACCTCAGCTAAGGCTCTCTCAGAAGCTGAATTCCACTTCCAACCAAATGGCCAAAATAAAAACTCACTTCTGAACATCTCCCTTAGACACCTCCCACAGCACCATGCTTGCTCACCCTCCTCAAGTGCTGCTTGTTGGCTTCCCATCAGCATTGTGCAATGCTCTCACAGTGCCTACCACTTTGCCTACTTTTCTGCCAGTTTTCATTCTGAAGTTTTTTCATTCTATTCTCAGCCTCTCTTTGTAAACCCAGTCCTCCAAGTAAGACATACTTCTCATGTGCTTTCTACCTCTGTCCTTATGTCCTCCGACAGACTCTGTGTAAATCAATGCCCAGGATATATCAAGGTTCCCCTAGTGAGCAGGCTGATATCTTGACCTCGTGGTCCGTGGGGGTTTTTTTAGGTTGTGGTTGTTGTTGTTGCTGCTTTTAAATGCTGCACAGCAATACAGTAAGCCAGAGAGCTGGCTTTAAGCCTGGGTAAAGGTAGGTGATGGTACTATCTTTGAGGAAGCGATTGAGAGATAGAGAGTACAGTCCCTTTAAATGAGCTGATACTTTGTTTATATAACCTAATAAACACCTGTAGACTTGAGAGAGCTATACTGACATAGAATGTATGCATTTGGTCTAAAAAGAATAACTTTTTTGTGCATTTTTCAAAAGGCAAAATCCTTTAGGGGTTATTGCAAACTGTACTTGCAAACAGTACAAAAAAGTACTGCACTGTACTTGCAGTAGCAGATAAACAGATCTTCTTTCAGTATTTCCATCTTTCTACATGCTTCTCCTGTGAGTTTCTCCCAGCTGAACACACTCTCGGTGGTTCAGCAACATGAAATACATCTGGCAGAGGAAGGTCTTGCAATACTTTGCTGCAGGACAGGTAATTACCCAAGAGATGCAGGCAGGGGCTTCTCCAGCTCCTTGCTGAATTCATTGTTTCATCGTCTACATATCTCACATTCATTATTTCCATGTTATTACCAAAGAATTGAGAAACAGTTTTTGAGGAATTGCTGGTTAATCAGCATGCAAGGATTGCACTGCCTCCTGCACTTTATTAGTTTTGCAGACTGAGTTTATAGCAGGACCATTAGTGCAATACTGGATTACATAAAATCTAGACACTTATGGACTTGTGAGGTGCTTCACCTGTGGAAAAAAAGCTTTCATGATTACTTCATCAAGCTTTAGTTATCTGTCTAGCCCAGACAAACTTGCAGCGATATGCCCTCTAAATGGGCAGTTAGAACAAAATATTTCTTGAACACTTCATGACAAGTATTTCTAAATAAAGTGTAAGTATGTTTCTACTGCATGTCAGGGCCACAGTGAGATGCTGTTGTGAGGGAAGTACAGCTGGGGTTTGAGGTTTTTTTTCTTTGAATTGGGATATTATGCTCATTTTATTTTTAGGTTGTAATTCATGTTTTGTCTGAAAATAATTAGGAATTAATTGAGGTTAGATTTTCAATATTTAAAATTACTTAAAGTGGTAAGTAATTAACTGCATGTGGTAAATGTGTAAGATGGTTAAAAGGTGCCCAAGTTTCACTGATTCTTTTTCTAAGGGAATCTTACAAGTACAGTCAGTATCGTGTAAGGAACTAAGCAGAATGTTTTGGTGATTGGCTGACTAAAATTCTTATTTCAGAGTGGTCCACAAAAAGTGATTTTTGAAGCTTTCTGTTATCATTTATAGTTTTAGCACTGACATTATTTTCACTCACCTCAGTGACACTGGGATCTTAAAGGTGAGTTTGAAATTCTTTTCTTAAACCTAGTCCACATTCCTAGGTGGAATCAAAGCTGTATTAAATCAACCTGTTCGCCTGAACCTGGCACATACCACAAAGTACACCAAGAAACATTGGCTTATTGCAGAATGTTTTATCTAAACATGTTGATCCAGCTGGGGAAACCACATTAAAGCACACAGTTTACCACATTTCTGCTCTTCTAGCTTTGGCAGTTAGTGCATTGATTTCAACACCTTTTTATTTTGAATGACATCAGTCATTCAAAAAAACCAAGAAAGTTTTTATTTGGACTGATTAAAATTAGGGTCAATCAGAAGTGATTACTGAGCATCTGTATCATACTAGGGGCAAATAAAATCTTGCAGAAGGACTTGATTGATTGAAACTTCCTCCTCACACCTTAAGAAGTGAAGCTTTACAGAATCCTGGAGACAGAAGAAAATGAAAGAGCTGTCTGGTATGCCTTTACAACTATGACTGTCAGTACGTATGATAAACTTATTTTCCTGATACTTTAACAAGAATTTATTAGCAAGTTTGACTCATTTAAAACCAGTATAAAAAGCTCAAAACCAAAACTCATAACCCATACCTATGAATTTGATTATTTGAGGAAATTCAATATATAGTCATATTAAAAGCAGAATTTTAAAGCTGGCCCCATTACCAGAAGAGCTGAGGACTCCAGATTACACCATTAAGGTCATTTTAAAGGAATATTTCCTTATTATAGAGAGCAGCCTAAAACTGGGGGGCAGTGACAGAACATCTTGTCAGCAGCACTTAAATGTAGCTTGCAAGGGCTTCAGCTGGGAATGAACTTGACCAGAGCGCACTTGATTTTCAAAGGCATCATGTTGTTAATGGAACATTATCAGTTTATAATACATAATATTCACGTTTTCTTATAAAGAAGAGAGAAAGACATCTTACTATTATCAAACATCAAATGTAGTGAAAGTCTTTCAATTTTTATTCAAAAGTAAAGAAACAAAACTGTGGTGGTGCATCCTTCCCACCCCAGGCTGCACTATGACCTCAGAAATGCTCATTAGGCCTTGGCCTTGACAAACAGCACCTGGGCTGAGATCCTCTTGAGCTTATCAGAAACACTGTCTGCTCCCGGGAACTGGTGCTGTCTAACAAGCTCCTGCTTTTTTTTTTTAGTGAACAGCCTTGGAAACTATTTTTTGCCTGCATAACAACCCAAGTGGGATAATGTTTCTGTTCTCAAACTTTCAGAGGAAATTTCCAGCCTGAAGTGTGCCTAGGATGAAATGCTGTGATGGCTGAAGCCCAGTCTCTTGCGATCCTATAAACTGGGGTCTAAAGTGAGGCCCTTTGAGCTCTCCTGGACCGCAGCAGCAGTGACCAGTGTAGCCCCTCTGTGCGGGGCCTCTCAGCGACAGCAACTCTCAGGTTTGCTCTATTTGGAGATTGCCAAACAACGATGGATCCTGGCCTGATACCCCCAGTCCTCAAGGCTCTACCCTTCGCCTGCAGAGAAGATGCAAAGTGAGAATCTGAAGTGAGTATTTCACTACCTTCGAGGGGAAGTTTTCACAGCTACCTTGTACAGACTCTTTATGTCTGTGTGCATGCAAGCGTGCATACGCTATGGCAGATGGACTAGGAATGCTGCTCTCCTAGACTCTTAATTACTCCAGACTCACAGTCAGTTAGGCCTGCAAGTAACTCACTCTTGTGGCATAGTAAATCCTATATGAATCCTTTGCTAAATTGTTAAACGTAAGTTACAAATTGAGTAAATTAAATGCTGATAAGTTAAGGTGCTGTTAACTTGAAGTTAAGTGCTGTTGGGCCTTTTTTTCAGTTTGGATGGATTGACTCTGGATTTTTGTTTGCTTTTCCTCAGTGTGCCTTAATCACCTTGTAGGTAGTAGAGTGAACCTTGCCAATGAACTTTCTTGTGCTATTGCTTTTATATTAGACCTGTTTTTACTGATACTTTTGCTGGTGATTCTTTAAGACATCTTAAAACACTCATTCACGACAGAAACAAATCTTCCTTAGCCTTTGAAAAGATAAAAGCAAAGCTGAGAGAGGTTCTTCAGAGAGCTTTTTCATGTAGTAATATTGGCTATATCTGGCTTTAGAATTAATCTTCTTTCTTGGTATGTTACTGGGTACTGCAAATTGAAGTACTATATTGCCTTAGATCTCCAAGGACCAAAAAAACCAAAAAAAAGCGCATAAATTCCATAATGACTTCTCTCATCTTCAAGAAACTATTCACAACAGAAGGAGGTTTTTGTCCACAATACTTTCTTGGGACCTTTTTCCTCTTCCATGAAAGTTTTTACAGACTTTTCTACACCTACAGATTTAAACTTTTCAAAATCAGAGCCTGGGACTAACACAGAGGAATTACAAAAAGTGTAAAACACAAGCTGGCTGACAGACCTTCTCCAAGCAGAGACATCACTAGATCAGATAACTCCTTTTTCCCTACACTGAAATGACTGCAGGATTCTATAAAATCACTAGAGGTGGGAACCATCACCCGACACAAGATTTCCAGACTTATTCGAGTGTACGTCTTGAATTGTGATACAGCAGAAAAGTCAATAATCTTCTGTCTGACCTGTGAGTAAATTGAAGCTGTAGAAGGTAGATTGTAGATTTGTGATGTAATCTGTAGAGAAAAGGAGAAAAATGCTGAAAATAGTAGGAAAGGTGAGAAAGGAAATAGGGCAATAGGAGAATATAAGTAAGTGCAGTTGTTTTAGAACATCACTGAAATATTAAATCTGCCATCCACAGAGAAAAAAAAAAAAGGATAGCTCATTATAACTGGGCTAGACAGAACACACTTTTAATCTGCCTCTCCAGTCACATCCCTCCTATCCTTTCAGAAGTGAAAAAGAGCTGCAGCATGCTTCAGGGTTTGTGAAGGCATATTAATAACTTTCACTACTCAGTAACTAAATAATATTTCCTGTGCAGATATGATTTTAGACCTAATTTTCACATTTAAACGTGAAGACAAATGTTGCTTTCTGTTGCCAGACAAAATCCCATAGAAAACAAATATTTGACTTTGTCTAAAACTCTTCGAGGAAAACAGACTCTACCAAAGCACAGCACTGTAAATGTAACATCTACACCTCTAATAAAGTCAGAAAGGATATTTTATTATTTACTGAAAAGAAGTAGAGAGGTAAGCAAAAGAGGCCAGAGAAGAATGGATTTATTGGAATAGTCCAAGGGCCAAGAAGACATAACAAGGTCTTTGTAAGGTCTCCTTGAAGCTCTCTGATGTTCCTTCTGGAGGAACATCTCTCATTGACCCCTCAGGGAATTTGATAATTCTAAATTATATTTTGTTTGGATGCTTTAGCTATTAGTGCAAATGATCTCCTTATCAAGCTTCCCAGCACTTTATTGTCTTGGTTTTACCACTGAGCTTCAGCCTTACAATTCTCTCATTCCGCTTAACTCTTCACCTTGCCCACTAAGATTGTAATATTTGTAGATCACATTTGTGGCAACTTCTGTCTCCAGCTAGTTTTTCTTTTCATTTTTCTGTATTTTTGATTTTTAAAAAATTTATTACCCAGGAACATACTGAATCCCCTACTTCTCTAGTTAAACTGTTCCATGTAATGGCCTACCAAAGCACACAGTCATACAGAGCTGTCAGAAAATTGTTGGCTTGACCAGTGGAGGCTGTACTAATTTTCTGTTCCATGGCCAGACAATGAAGATTCATTGTAACTTGAGTGGTGGGAAAATTATTAGCAGAGGATCTTCCTGGATGCAGCATTTGTCCTGACTGCAGCAGGATACAGTACAGCTCAATATAGAACCACTGCAGGGTGCTCTGTGCCAGATTTGTGTTGATTTGCTGCACTTGTAATTTACAGAAATTTCAGGACTCTTGCAAACCAATGTTTAGCTTACTTCTGCCAGGTGGATAGTCTTTGAATTTGAGAGTTGTGCAGAAGAGCAGAATGAGGTGGCATTAAAGTGCACAGCTGTAAGCCATGAAAGGCTGCTTGCTGTGCTGCTAGGATCTTCTGCTAAAATAGAGACAAATAGAAGCTTTATCCCTTTGGAAACCCAGGCCTTCTGTGTGTATAATGCTGCTAGACATCTTTCATACTCCACTCTTTATTTAGTGTAGGTCCAGCTGTTTTACTTCACAAAAATTTTTTTATTATGTAGTCTGCCTCTATATTACTTCTAAATCTAACTCGGTATCTCACGCAGCTTTATTGATAAAACTAATCAAGTCTTTTTTTATTGCAAAAGACACAGTCCTAAACATTTCCCTGAAAATTCTCTTTTAAAATCATCAATAAGCTCCTTTACTATTCTGCAATGGATAATAAGATGTTGCTATATATACATATCAAATTTTTTCTATAGTTATGAATTAAAGTTATGTTAGTTAAATGGTGTCTTCTGCTAGTTAGGAATGTGTAAGATGGGAAATGGCAGACCTAAATTTGGCTGACAGGCCGTGGTGCATGTGTTCTCATATGCTTTGTAATTACATGCATAGCTGATACTTTTCCCACAGTAACTTGCCTTAGCCGGTGGCACAGGTGGTTACACCTGTGCTAGGGGACGCAAGATCCAACATCAGTCTCATCCTTCCAGACGCCTCGTTTCTGTCTGTTCTCTGGTCCTTCTTAAAACTGACTCTCTCATCCTTTGCAGCTCCAGCTATCCTCCCTCCCTTCCCACCTTCATGGCAGCTTTGTTTCTCCTTCCTGCATTACAGAATTATTGCCAGGTTGTTGGCATGTGTTCCTGACCCATTCCAGTCTACAGCTGTCAGAACTGCCTATTTCTTATCAGCTGCAGATGCTACAGTCAATTTAGACTTTACACTATGCATTATAAGTGTGTAGATATATGAAAATCTACATCTTTCAGTACAGAAATATTTCCAATGCTTATAATTTATTTATGATTTCCTCCTTATAAACACCAAAAGAAATAGAAAACAAATAATGTTTCTTTGTAAAATATGAAGCCCTGGACGAAAAGCCTTTAGAACTATGTACTGGAACACAAGAGTTAACAAATTTTGCTTGATTTTACTTAAAATTGGCCAAATGACAAGTTGTTCTTGTAATGTTATTCTCAGAAACAGGTGAATGGTTTTACCTGAAGTATTTCTCAAAAAGTAGAATAACTCAGCTTGAAGTGACAGGGTTAGAGTTTGGCAAAATCAAGAGTATCTAATATGAAGGAATAGCCTCATAACAAGTTGTACCAACATTGCAACTTGTATTATATTTTCTTATAAACACATATATGCTGGATGCACCCCGAGTATTCTGCAAACATGGAGGGATAACAAAAATATTCAAAATTTATCAGCAGTAGTTGAAAAGTAGTAAAATAAAAAAAAAAAAATAATGGAGGTCACTCTCAGAACTGTGCCATTCAGTTATTTATCAATGTTGGTTTTGTTATTTTTGTTATGAACATGCTGGGAAAAAAAAAAAAA
>VZTI01001063.1:203-10388 GCA_013397865.1 Struthidea cinerea | reverse complement strand
GAGGGACCGGCCGCGGCCCCCGCCATCGTCTTCGAATCGCCCGCCGAGGAAGCGGCAGTGACGCCGGACACCGCCCCGGGACCGCCCGCCCGCCAAGGGCCGCCCCGGAAATGCTCGCGGGGCCAGCCCCGGGCCGCCCGCCCCGCCGAGGGCCGCCCCCGGAGCTGCCCCCGCACCGCCCGTGGGGCGTTTGGATTGTGTAATGTCATCGAATCAAAGCAAAGGATGTGGTTATTCCAGTACATTATTTTTATACGAAGCGTTTTATCAAGTCACACCTAATTCAGAGAATCTCCCGAGTTGGAAGGAACCCACAAGGACCATCCAGTCCAACCCCTGGCCCTGCACAGACACCCCAACAACCCCACCCCGGGCATCCCTGGCAGCGCTGTCCAAAGGCTCCTGGAGCTCTGGCAGCCTCGGGGCCGTGCCCATTCCCTGGGGAGCCTGGGCAGTGCCCAGCACCCTCTGGGGGAAGAACCTTTCCCTGATATCCAGCGTAAACCCCTCCAGACACAGCTCCAGCCGCTCCCTGGGTCCTGTCCCAGGCAGCAGAGAACGGAGCTGCCCCTCGGGAGGAGCTGCAGCTCCCGGTGAGCTCTGACCTCAGTCTCCTCCAGGCTGAATAGGCCAAGTGCCCTCAGCCACCCCTTGTGTGGCCCCTCCAGACCCCAGCCATTTCCATCAAGATACATTCAGGAATGTCTTTCAGCCCAGCTGTGCTCAGGAGCTCCCCGGAACAGTGCACTGCTCTGAGGGAAGGGTTTGTGACCCAGCTGGCACTTGTCCACCCTGTTCCTAGGTTACATGACACCCATCTCAGTTTAAAACATGCTGAGGAATAACATAAGTGTCCAGCGGGAAGCAAGCACTGCATTTTCAGGGCTTCTCTTACATCTCTGCCGTACGTTAATACTCAATGCTACTAGACGTTTTCAGTCCCAAGGCAGTCCTTGAGCTGCGGGACCCCAGAGTGATTGGCACAGACATCAGTTGTGCAATTCTCTTTCTGAGGGCGCTGAAGTACAATGAAGCAAAGTAGTGGGTCGGAGTTCTGAGCTGGCTTAAAAGGCACCACTGACATGGCTAACAGAACAAACTCCTCTGAGTATTTCTGGTCTTATGAATATTACTGGGATTACATAGATCCAATTCCAGTAGATGGAAGCAAGTTGAAGGTTAATAAATGTAAGTATTGTGGAGTAGTAGGTGCTAATCTAGCACAGGGACAATGTTGCATAGCTTGTCTCACTGACCTGGTTTTGTTTCCTTGCAATAGAGTCCATGCCAGTGCATGGTTTGTGTGAATGGGTGTCTGCCTTCAGGCTGGCTAATTACTAACACACAAACTCTGGGCTTTGTCTTACAGTATTTGAAGCTATAAGACTGCTGACACTAACTCTTCTTTAGAAGGACAGATATTTATTGAGTCATTTGCTAAGAGGAAATTTGATGACCTGCAAATCTGTAGTATGGGGTGCTAGTTACCTGGGGGCTATTGTCACCAAAGTTTGCTGAAAGAGCAGAGGTTTTCATAAAAATATTGTGTTTTCATTTTGGGATAAGGCTGACATTGCAACTGGTAAGCGTTCAGATCTTTAGTAAAGGAAATGTATGTTTCCACCAGCCAGGAACAACAAGCTGCAAACATATTCTTTTACCTTTCCTCCTTTGATTTAGCTGCTGCACTAATAAAGTAATAACATCCCTTACTGTGAAAATGCTTTACTGCTGTGGAAACTGATTCTGCTGGGCTTTGCAGTTTATTTTCAAAGGATATGAAGTAGCATTCACCCAACTCACCTTGCAATAGCTTGCTCCATTTCACACCTGGCTTTGCACAGTGAAACAGCAATGTCTTTTTATGGCTATTTATAGTGGCAAATAATTTAGGGTTTTCTAATGTAACTGCACTGGTTAGGTTTTGCTAAGATAAAATGACAAGCTACGTCACGGTGGATTAACTGAGGGTAGTGGATGGACTGACAAAGACCAAGGCAGAGCAGGTAGGTTGTGTTGGAGTCACTTATGCTCCAGGCAGTGCTTTCCCTTGATTTCTGTGAAGCCTCTACCTGTGGTTGTATCTTCAGTTAATTAACAAAGTTATGGGCTTTACTCATTGCTGTTTAGTTTACTGAAGATGGCTGCAACTGTTCAGATGTGGTTTCAGAGATTAAAATTGGTTTTCCCAAGGTTATTACAGTGAAATTATTATATAATACAGGAAAACTTGATGGCCTTTCAGAATATCTTCATGTCTTTCTCATTAACAGTGCAAGAAACTGCCTTTCTGATGGTGAAGGTTGAACTGGCCTGTGTTAGGAGCTGCTTGTGCTTCGCTTGCTTGGACAGCAATAGGAAAAGGGAGCAGAAACTTAGTCTGCACCACCTCTAGAAAAGCTTTTCTCTGCATTTGGATCAGCCAAAGGTTTATTGCCTCCAAACTTAGAGCACCACACCTTAAAGAAAGTGGTGTGAATATCCACATCCTTCCATGTAGAAAGTCTTGCTCTCTAGTGCTATAGAGTAACATTTGGTGCTGCTGGGACCAGGCAGGTTATGAGCAGCTCCTCTGATTCTCTTTATTTTAAAGTTAGGGCAGATTATTACCCCCCAAATTCCACCACGGAAACCCCAAACTGCTTAGCTAAGCTATTTAAACACATGCGCACACACACATGCACAAAAAGTGATGGAAAAATTTAGGAATAGGAAAGCTTTTTGTAGATTAGTAAAATATGTTATTCCAGTTTAAAAAACAAAAAAAAATCCTAATTGCGGAATTTAAACCCAGGAAATTTTGGTTCAAGCTCCACCTGAGACCTGGAGCCAATTTATTTAGCGTCAGTGAATTCCATAAAATGTATTAAAACTGTTTTTAAAAGATGAAGCCAAAATAGCTCTAATAGGGAATTCTATAAATCCAAACTCTCAATTTTTGTCCCAATGGCTTGGAACCTTTCAGAACTCTGAGCTTTTTAAAATGTCCCTGGGCCATGAGCTTGCTTTTTGGAGCTGTGGTTGGCCAGTAGCACCTTGTTGCTTTTTCCCGTAATAAGTTCTGGAAGAGCAGGTCAGAACATCAGGCTTCATGTGCTAATTTAGCATCTTCTGAACTAAAGCTCATTGAAACTTTCATTAACAGAGGAAGAATAAAATAGGCTGCCCCTCCCCATTGATATTTCTCAGTAGCACAGCCAAAACTCAGGCTTTTGATAAGGGTACAGCTGGGCCAGCTCTAGTTTTTGGTTTAAAAGGAGCTGGGTTAATTCCCTTAATCTCTTTGTGGCTTTGATGCCAACACTTACTGAACTTTTTCACAAAGAAACACTCAACCAAACATACTGGACCTGTTTCAAAGAACACAATGTTTTCTGTCCTTTCAGAGGGAAGATTTATTTTATTTTGGTCAATATTTGTCTCTGGAGTTAGTGACCCTTCTCTTTCACCTCCTCTGAAGTGAGTCGCCGGCTGTGAATCCAGGGCAGAGCACCCAAACTTCCCAAGGCCACCACCACCACAGTGATCCCAGGAAGGAACATTTTTGAAACAGTGGCCAAATGTGCTGTGGGGGCAGGAGTGGATTAATCCCCTCCCTCAGTGAGCCCATGGCTCAGGCAATAATTGGCACAGCACTGTAGCCTTCCTGAAAGAGCAGCTCCCTTTGCTCCCCCAGCCACCTCACACTCCCACTAAACCAACTGTGAACACACTTCGGCACTGGGAATCCTCTTGCTCCTTAAATAAACCATTTGCTCCTGGTAAAGCAGGCAGCGTCTTGCAGTATTTTATGATGGTTGCAGAGGCACTGCAGCTGAACAGGGCAAGGGGCACATTCTCTTCCACTGCACTGATGTGCTGCGAGAGTCACAGGCACTTTGCAACAAACTTCCCTTGCTATTTCTCTTGGTATAAAATGCTTTCAAGGATGGAATTCCCTCCCTGAGGGCCTCTCCTTAATGATCCTGCAGGATTTGGCAGCAACAGCTCAGGCTTGAGCACCACACTGCTTCCAGCACTGTGGTTGTGTAAAAGGAACCATATTCAAATATCTGCACAGTTCTAGTCACCAGAACACTCTGTAGACGCTTTTCCCAGCCCCTCTCTCATTCCTGTTACCATAAACTATTAGGAGGCTCCCAAGACCTTTAACAAATTAGATTCCTCTCTCTAAAAGGAGAAACTGATTGAATCAAATGGCACACCTTTATTAGAGATGATAAATTATCTTGCTGTGTTTTATTTTTGCCATGGTAGCAGTGACAGAATTACTGTGCTGTGTCCACAGACTCCATCGTCATTGCCTTTTGGGTCGGCCTTGCTGCATTCGTGATGTTTCTTTTCCTTATTTTACTGTGTATGTCCTGCTCTGGATCAACCCCAGCAAAGTAAGTACAACCAGAGATAAAGTAAGTAGATACTGGTGTGAAAAAATAGCCTGCATGAAGCTTTCACTGCCTTGGGTGATCCAGCAATGACATACAACGTTTATAGCTGCACAAAGGTATACTTTTTCTGTCAGTATTTGGTTGGAGTGTCTCTTGACCCACTGCTCCTATTTATCTGATCAGGACACAGAAAATTCAGCTCAGCAGGTTGGGCAGAGATTCAGGATTAGGTCACAAACAAGCAGAGGGAAACAGAAGTCAAAAGGAGCACTAATATTCTCATTTATTGGCACCCTAGGGCCTCTGGCATGCTCACAGAAGGTAACAAAAACAATTTTAAAAGGCAGGTTACCCAAATAAACCACAAAGCAGGAAGCAGACTAACAACACAACAGACATGGAAATGGACATGAAATGGCAGAGTAACAGAGGAATGTTCCCACAAATTTAGTGTTCCTAAAAAACTGGCAGGAGAAGTCTGTATACATTAAAATTTCAGAGTGTTTGGAAGACTTAAACAACGTATTGATTTTTAAAGTTTTTTCACTTTTTCATTGTGTTACTGAGCAAAATACTTGGCTTAAAAATACACATATTTATCCCTGATGTATTCAATTTTGACCATCAAAGGAGACATTGTGAACAAGGCAAGTCTAGAAATGTTTTCTGGAGTGCCCAGAAATCATTAATGAAAAACACTATTCGATGAGGTTTGTTTAGGCTTTGAAACCACCCTATCTTATAATTTTTCTAGGCTGGAAACATACTATAAGAAAACAATTTTAGGACTGAAGAAACTGTTAAACCCAGTCACACACAAAACTTGTCCTTTTTGATTGAGTTCTGTTTTTTTTTTAAACCCCCACTTCAATTCCACTTCTCCCAATTCCAGCACCGAAACCTAGTAAAGTGCCTGAAAGAAGCCACAAGTGTAAACTTGTACCTCCCTGCCCTGTCATCCTCTCTGTTGTATCAACCACCCACTACCCTTGGCATGACAGTCATCCAATATCTGCATGGAAAACTCATGTCTCTTTTCTTACGATAATTCTGATACACTCACACAACAAATGCACGCTCACGTCACCGGTCAAGGCTGGAGAACTTTTACCTTCACCATTTCTGTGCTCATCCATCTCTGTCAAGCCCAGGGACATGCAGGACCCCGTGTTCTCTCCCAACGTGCCCAGGTCCTGGTGAGAGAAGACAGCTTCCCTGGGCAACCTGTGCCAGGGCCTCCCCACCCTCACAGCCAAGAATTCCTTCCCAAAATCCTATCCATCCCTGCCCTCTGGCAGTGGGAAGCCATTCCCTGTGTCCTGTCCCTCCATCCCTTGTCCCAAGTCCCTCTCCAGCTCTCCTGCAGCCCCTTTAGGCCCTGGAAGGGGCTCTAAGGTCTCCCTGGAGCCTTCTCCTCTCCAGGTGAGCCCCCCCAGCTCTCCCAGCCTGGCTCCAGAGGAGAGGGGCTCCAGCCCTGGAGCAGCTCCGGGGCCTCCTCTGGGCTTGTTCCAACAGCTCCGCATATTTCTTGTGCTGCACCCCAGGGCTGGGGCAGCTCTGCAGGTGGGGTCTCACCTGAGTGGGGGAGAGGGGCAGAATCCTCCCTGTCCTGGCAGAACCCCGCCCTACCTCTTTTGATGCAGTGTTGATGCAATTTTGGCTACGTATGACACTCATCTCTTCCCCCACTGTGTAACACCAAGGGTTTACTCTCTTGGCAAGGGCACACCGCCCTCCACAGCAGAGTCCCTTGTTCTTACCTGCACATCTGCACAGAAACAAGTCACTGTCAAAGTGTCTTCCAAAAGGCCTACGCAACAACTCTGTTCACTTATGCCACAGTTTAATCCTTAGACACTGAGAAGTCCTGGACCTGAATCCATGATCTGATTGCACCACACACTTCTCTGCAATACCAAATAATTTGGTGCCAAGTTTGATGGCTGAGTTCGGGAGAGGGGGAAGGCCAATGCCTGTACAAGCCCTGCAGTGAGGCATCCATGTCCCAGTCCTTTTGTCAGCACTGCACTATCCCACAGAAATAAGACAAAAGTTCTGGAGCCTGGGACCAATGATTTCAAACCCATTAGCCTGCCAAGGCAGCTGATGATCACACTGCTGGGATCCAGAGCATTAACATTTGCTTCAATTATTATTATTATTATTATTATTATTATTATTAACATCCAAAATTATACAGAAAAGTAAGGGTTTGTGGCTGGAGAGAGTTCCTGGCCGAGGCTGGAACTTCACACAGTGGAAGGAGGACAGGGCGAGCTCCTTTCAGGTGTCCCATGCATTTCACTGGAGGCTGTGCATTCCTGATAGCCGTGCACAACACAAATCTTCTGCCTATCACTTTCCTACCAGACAGTGTAATGTTGGAGAAGAACCCAAGCTGGATGCCCAGAGAGTTGGATCTGCATGTCTCATCCCTCATCCATGTTTCTTGCTCTTGGAGAGGCTCAATTCAGGGCCCGATGGCTCCTGGGCTCCCTGCTGGCTCCAGACAGATGTCTTGCAGTCAGAAAGCCCATTCAGTATTTGGATGTGGTGCATGACCACCCTCGTTGTAAATCACAGATGTGCAGCTGCCTTTATCCTTCAAATCACACTTCCCTCAAAAAATTACATCACTCACAGCACTGCCTAAGAGTGACCTGGTTTGACCAGGTCGGTCTCTTTGGGTACTGGGACACTGGAACTCTTCCAGCCTCCTCCAACATCCCTGCTGTTCCAGGGGTGGTTAACAATTAACAGAGCTGGCCAGAGTTCTCCTCAGACAGTTCCCCAGGTCTCTGAGATGCAAGTTCTCCAGCTGACATTAAAATATGGATAGCTAGCTGGTGGTATTTAGCTACTTGATAGACTGGAAAGAAAACATCCTGTTTTGGTAAGAGTTTTTTTTTCTTGCTTCTGTCAAACAAAAAGGAGAGATGTCTTGTATACACCTGCAGCATAGCAAAGAAAATGCCAAACCTGCCTACCTGTGCTGGGCCTGTTGCTGAGACTTTTGGGGTTTGTTTCTGCTTTTTGAATTACCATTATGCAAAATCCCTGTTGAGTTAGTCTTCTCAGGCACAGATATTTTAAGCTTTCATTAGCAATAAATGTAAATTTAAGGTTATAAAGTTTCTATTTTTCTTTCTCCCAAGTATTAAAAAGAATTATTTTTCTTTTCATCCCATTTTCTTTATCTGGATTTTTGGATTTAGGTTGTTAGGTTTGTCAGCCACTGAAACACTGGCTTTTAGTCCAAGATGTCTTGGACTTTTAGTCCAAAATGTCTTCTTTCTCCCCTCTGAAGCCATGGCTCCAGGACATTAATAAGACTTTTCAAAAATTTTCCATTTCCATTCTCTCTTTTGGGTTATTTTTCCTCCCACTGTAATTTTCCTCCCCACCTTTGAAGCCCTAAGGATACAGCAGTCAATGAGATCTTGTCTTCAGCCCTGTTATGTGGAACTAATTGCTTCTAGGCCAGGACTCATCATCTATTTAAGGGTGAAGCTTGGGAAGCAACTGGGAAGCAGGCTCAGGGAGGAGGAGGCAGGAATCTGCTGTTCTCATATCATCCCGTCCACCCCACCACTAGCTTGTTTTTCTGGCAGAACCACACCTCTTTGTTATTGTTTGTACACCAGAGCTTCCTCCCACCCTAGTCATATCTGCTCCTTTTTAGGTCTGTCCCATTTCCTTGCTCAGTTCCCCACCAGCACTTAGAGCTGTGTCTTGTATTTTCCCAACCCCAGAATCAGGCAGTCTCTCCCAAATGTCTCACATCCTTCTTGTTCTTGCCCTCAGTGACACCCATTCCCAGTCACAGGCAGCTCTTATCCCTCTTCTCTTTCCCAGGAACAGCTGTGACAGTTCCCTTCATCCTTGGTACAGAGCAAGTCATAGCAAAGTTTCCAGTTTCCTCTTTAAAAATCCAGCTCAAGAACTGACTTAAGGGCTGGACTGAAGGTCCCATCTTGAGGGGGAAGGGGAGTCCTATCGGCGGAGCTCGGCTCCCCTCGGCTGAACCCGGCTCTGTTCGGCTGAACTCGGGGCCGCTCGGTCGGTTCGGAACAGCTCGGCTCTGTTCGGCTGAACTCGGGGCCGCTCGGTCGGTTCGGAACAGCTCGGCTCTGCTCGGCTGAACTCGGGGCCGCTCGGTCGGTTCGGAACAGCTCGGCTCTGCTCGGCTGAACTCGGGGCCGCTCGGTCGGTTCGGAACAGCTCGGCTCTGCTCGGCTGAACTCGGGGCCGCTCGGTCGGTTCGGAACAGCTCGGCTCTGTTCGGCTGAACTCGGGGCCGCTCGGTCGGTTCGGAACAGCTCGGCTCTGTTCGGCTGAACTCGGGGCCGCTCGGTCGGTTCGGAACAGCTCGGCTCTGCTCGGCTGAACTCGGGGCCGCTCCTTGAGCGCGGCGCGGGCCCGGCGCAGGCGCTGCACGGGAAAGCGGCGGCCGCCTCACGTTAAATACCCAAAGCTCGGTGCTCTCCTGCAGCCGAGTCCCGGGGGCGGCCTGGCCATCGCACTGTCAGGAAAATTAATCCACAATCACCAGAGGTTTATGTCCAAAAAGGAGACAGGGGAGTCCTGTAGCTTTATTCGAATAAAGGGAGAGGCCGTGGGGCATTTGCCATGGGGTCTCTCAAGCTGTTGGAGGACGCAGATCCTTTTCATCCTAATTTCCCGGCCGCATTTCCCTTTCTCTTCCCCATGGGCTGAGGTACTTGAGAGGTACACAGAATTCCCGAATTGCCTTAATACAGATCCCCTTCTAATGTGCATTCCACCCACCCCCTTCTTTTTCTTTGTGTCTCTGTTCTTTTTCTCTAAGTCCAGGAATTTAGCATGACCTTGGGTGAGCAATAGTTTGTGTCAATTAGTGGAATTCCTATGGAGTTTATGGTTCCTCCCATTGTTTCTTTCACCTATCAGTATCTGGGTTTATGACTGTCTTGTTTGTAAAGACACCGCCTCTCATTCCTTTCAGCACGGCTGCGAACGGCAGTGCAGGGCCGGGCAGGAGTTCATTAGGCAGTGACTGCACTCGCGCTAATTAATGGTCACTACAGCACCCAGGGCAGCTCCCGGGATGAAGCCCTTGCCACCGGAATGTGTTGGAATCACTGTGCGATCCCAGCGGTTCGAAGTTTGGGAATGCTGTGGGACATGTTCAAGGTGACATTAATGTTTTTTCAAAGAAAGCCACCAAGGAGTGGTGGAAGAAAATAAATTATATTGCCCATCTACTGTCGGTGTCTTTGCCTTTTGTGATGTTGTCCGGTTCCAAGGGGATAAATTAACTTCACGTGGAGCTTTTGCTGCTGTTCTTGCTCGTGTGTTGGGATTCAGCAGAGTCCTTGCCCCTTTACACATCAGTAAATACAAGTTCGGCTGAATTACAGTCCGTCTGAGCTCGTTTGGGTTCGGCTGAGCTCGGCTCGGCTCGCCTAGGTTCGGTGGGCTCGCCTAGGTTCGGCAGGGTTCGTCTGAACTCGGTTCCGGTAGGCTCGGTTGGGTGGGCTCGTCTAGGTTCGGTTGCGTTCGGCTACACACGGCCCGGGTCGGCCGAATTCGGGTGGGGTCGGTGAATTCGGCAGAACTCGCTGGGTTCATCTAACTCGGCTCCTGTCGCCGAAACTCGCCAGATTCGGCTGAATTCGGCTTGGTCCGACTCGGTTCAGCTCATCTCGGCCAGATTCGGTAGAACTCGGGTCGGTTCGGGTCAATTCGGCTGAATTCGGTTAGGCTCGGCTTCTTTCGTCTAGATTCGGCAGAACTCGGCTAGATTCGGCTCGGGTCG
>VZTI01001060.1:97256-120675 GCA_013397865.1 Struthidea cinerea | reverse complement strand
GGATGGGATCTGTTGACTTCCTCCATCCCTCGTTCTTCCAATGGGAAAAAATTCATTAAAGAAAATTTAACGGGAGATGCAGATCGGGGAGTGGGGGCTTGGGGGGCTTCTGCAAATGGGAGACGAGAAAAAAAGAGAGGTGAGAGCTTGGTTTACTATGAGCTTGCAATGCACCTGCAATAGGCTTGCAACAGGTTTGCAATGGATTTACACAAGGGGGTTGCAATGGGAGTGAAACAGGTTTGCGATGGGTTTGCAATTAGTTTACTATGGGTTTGAAAGTGGTTTGAAATGGGCTTCAAAGGTCCCCAATGAAACAGCAAAGAGCTTGCAAAGGGTTTGCAATGGGTCAACGATGGGCTTAAAAGGAGCTTACAAGAGGGTTTGCAATGGGCTGCAAGGGGTTTGCAAGAGGTTTGCAATGGGTTTGCAATGGGTTTGCAGTGGTCTTGCAATGAATTTGCATTGATCTTGCAAGAAGTTTACAATGGGTTTGCAAAAGGTTTGAAATGGGCTTTCGAGGTTCCCCATGAGTTTGCAATGGGCCTCCAAGTTTTGCAAGAGGTTTGCAGTAGGTTGACAACGGACTCGAAAGGGATTTGCAAGGGGTTTGCAATGAGCTTGCAATAGCCTTACAACAGGCTTACAAGGGGTTTGCAATAGGCCTGGGACAGGCATGCAATGGGCTTGCAATGGGCTTGCAAGGAGTTTACAATTCGCGTGCGATGGGTTTGCAATTGGTTTGCAATGGATTTGCAATGGGCTTGCAGTGCCTTCTCTTCACACGGGGCACATTCCAGGAATCCGAACCCCAGTCCCGACATTCGTCCCTCATCCTGGGGAGCCTCCTGGCTGTACTGCTGCAGCTCTCCTAGGGCTGCCTCTGGATTCAGTCCACCCCGGGAAAGAATTTATCCCCCTATCCCACCCTGGGCCTCGCCCTCCGTGATTTAAGGAGAAGCAGCTGCCTGGGTGGGAGATCAAAGATCCCCCTGGAGCCATGGGAGGGTGGAAAATCCCTGCGGCCACAGTGAGGAGGATCCGAAGGGCTCCGGCTGCGTGGGGCTGTGGTGGTGACGCGCAGGACGGAGCAGTGACGGAAGCCCTGGAGCCTGTGTATAACTGGAACCAGAAGGGAGGGGAGTCCAGGCTGGGAAATCAGCCTGGCGAGGTTGGGAGCAGCAGGGTTCCTTTGATCCCAGCCTTGCTTCCAGGGTTCCTCCTTCCCTTGCTGCTGGGATTGCGGGGGGCTGGAGATAGGTTTACAACAGGCTTGCAACAGGCTTGAAGTGGGCTGGGAATGAGCTTGCAAGGGCCTTACAATGGGCTTGCAATGCATTTACAGGGAGCTTGCAACAGGCTTGCCAGGGGCTTGTAGTAGGTTTACAATAAGCTTGCAACAGTCTTGTAACAAGGTTACAACAGGCAATGGGCAGTGGGCTTGCAATGAGCCTGTGAGGGTCTTACAACGGGCTTGCGATAGGTTTACAGTGGGTTTGCAATGGGTTAGCAAGTGGTTTGCAACAGGTTTTTGACAGACATGTGATAGCCTTACAATGGGTTTACAATGGGCTTACAATGGGCTTGCAACTGGAGTGGGAGAGAAATTAAAGTAATAAATAAATGTGCACATAAATGGAGGGAATTATTTGCATCTTTACCATTTTGGGTGAATTTGATGCTTCTTTCAGCCTCCGTCACGGATTTGTAACAGAGAGAGAGGAAACCAGCCCCTACACCTGCCCAGATCATCTCATTCCCAACGTTTATTCCATGAAAATGTCAACACAATCCCACCTTGGATCTTGTTGGATGAGCGATCCCACACCCATTAAACAAATTTACATGCATTTGAGTTGGAGAGCTGCAAATACTCCATATTTCTGTTTTTTTTTCTCTTACTGGGGCTACTCTACTGGTGGAATTTCACTTTCCTTTGGAGCTTTTCTCTATTTACCGTGGGACCTGAGGGTGCTTTTGGTTCCCATTTTGCACTGGCGAGGATGTTCGATACCACCCCCTGAAAAAATGACATATATCAAGGGCCAAATTGTGACGCATCAGGGATAGAAATGCTTTTTGCTGGAAATTTGCCTCTTTGCAATCCCAAATCTTGGATCAAGACCCTGAGATGAAAACCCAGAGGAGGAATCGCTTTGGGATGGGGTTGGAAAAGTCATTGCACAACTGATCTGAGAAGTTTCCAGCCCATCCCAACCTCTTGGTTTCATCCCTGTGATCCTAAATAAGGGAAGAGGAGTCGGGTCAGAGGATTTTCACCCACGTTGATGATTCACCCAATCCCACAATCAGTCCAGTCACCCGTGGGTGCGTGGGAACCTCTGGCATGGGTTTGTATCCTTGGAGAAACCTCCTGGAGAACCTGCTTCTGGTATTTTGAGTTCTCCTAGGAGGGGGAAAGATGTTATCACTGGTAAATCCTGGGGAACTCATCTGGGTTGCTTCCCTCCAGCCAGGAATATCCTCCAAATCCACCCAAGGAGGAGAAAATGCAGGCAAATCCCACCTTCTTACAGCAAAATGCTCCTTGTACTTGTGTTGTGATGAGGATATAAAGCTGTAAACCTGCCAAATCCTTGGTGGATCAGCATTTTTTGGGGAAGCAAATGGATCTGTGGGTTTTTCCTGTGGATCCAGGGTGTTTATGCCTCCACACCAGCAGCAAGTAGTGATCTGATGCCTTCTCCACGCTCTTCACCATGGCTTGGGATATGTGATGATGCTTTGGTGCTGCTGGAGATGCTTCCCAGTCCCTTACCAGGCTCCTGGGAATCTCCCAGGGAGGTGTTTTCTTCGATAAACCACCAAAATTTGCAAAAATTCCATTTTCTTGAGCAGGGAGGAAGTGCTGCTGCTGGATAACAGTGGACTGGGACCATTTGAAGCACCCCAGGAATTTGCTTGGCCATCCCGCTTTTGGAATGTGCTGGAGAGCCCCATCCCCTCCTCCATCCATCCATAATTTGGGCGGGATCACCTCCAAAATCTTTGCACACCAAGACTGGCTCTGATGAAGATGCTACGAATGCGATAGAGTTGCCCATTGTTGGGAATTTCTCTTCAGTTAATCCCTTAGATGGTCCCACCACCCATTGGAAGGGATCTGCTTGGATCTTGGGAATGCTGGCAAGGAAAAACAAACAGGGTGAGCTCAGGGTTATTTATCGTGGGAGTGAGTCAGGCTCCGCATCACCCGGACTGGCAGGGAGCGGATCTGGATTCTGGCAGTCACAGGGGGTTTGGGATGTGAGCTGGGCTCTGTGGGCTGTTCAGGCTGGTGTTGGCCCCCTGAGGACAAAACTGGCTGGAAATTGGTCTCTTTTGACCAAATACTGAGTCTTGACATGTGATGAAGTCCCAGACCTGCCTCCAGCCTGATTCCATGTTGCTTTCGGGGCACATCTGGTGATTCTAGGGCAAAAAAAGTGTGGTGTCACCTACAGCTGCTCTACTCACATGCACCTGACCCCAAATAAACACAAAGTTTAGGCTTCCCCCTCTGAGAGGTTCATGGATGATGCTCTGATGTTCTTCCCTTGTCTCCTCTGACATGGGATGAAGTTGGGACAGGGCAGATCCAGCCCCTCCACCCAGACTGTTTTGAGGCACTTTGAGGTCACTGACACAAAGTCTTCCACCAGCTCAAACCCTCCTCATTGCTTTGTCAGTGCTTGTGGGGACATCGAGCTGCCTCGGTTCCTCTGGGATCAGCTCTTCTCCCTCACTTTGCCTGGAGCTGACCTGGTCCTGCTTGAGTTCCTCCTCCAGCTTTGCTTTCTGTCTGATATTAAACCTGCATGGGCCACAAAGCCTCCCCACCCTCCTCACATTGGGTGCAAGCAAGAGACAGGAACATGCAAAGTTCCAAAGGAACGGACATCTCCAGCTTGGCCTTATCTGCAGCATTTGCTCCAACTCCTCCTTTTCATGGCTCTGGTTCTCCAGCCCAGCCTCATTGCTTCTCTTGCAGGACCTTCATCCCCTTCCCTCCCCAAGACCTTCACCTCTTGTTCACACCAAGAGCTGCCCAGGTTGGGCACGTGATCCCAGGTGAGATCCTATTCCCACCATGGATCCCATGGGGTCACATCCTCCCTCTTTTCTTTCCTGGCCTGTGATTATTTATCTACCCCTTGGCTTCTTCCTTTTCCCACCCTTTGAAAGAGTGTTTTTGCTTCCTTTTGAGTCATCCTGGAGTTCCTGCTCTCTCCACTTGAAGAGGTGAGTAATGTAGGGTTGGATGGACCATGCTGGTCCAGGGAGAAGGATGAGAGAGGAGAAGTTGGGATAACAACCAGCCTGTTTCCTCTGAGCGAGAGAAGCCACAGCCCTATGACCAGGGAAGGTGCCAGATCTTCTCGAGGAATGAGATGATAACAGCGTGGCCAGTCAAGACATTCAGGCCTTGGGTTGGTGTCACCTTCCTGGGATATTGTGGCCAGTAGGGACCCTCCCAGGTAAAGTGAAATAGGAGAAGGACCAATGCAGGGTCATCAAGATTCCCAAGCCAACACACGCTGGGAGATGTGGAGGAGCTGGGCTGGGGTGTGGTGAGGAAGAGGAGGGTGTTCCCAACCGGACAGAGCCAATCCTGCCTGAAAGTGCCCCATCTGTGGAAGTGCCCAAGGCCAGGTTGGAGCACCCTGGGATAGTGGAAGGTGTCCCTGCCCATGGCAGGGGGTGGAACAAGACGGGCTTTAAGGTACCTCCCAACCCAAAACCAGACTGGGATTCTATTCTAGGAAAATCCAAATTTACCTCAATTCCACACTCCAAAACGCTATTTCCATAACATGGGGCAAATCCCCAAATTCCCCCGTTTTCAACCTCCTTCCTTTTTTTGCATTTTTTAGCTGGGATAACCTCGAACAAAAACCCAGAGAATTATTTCAGCTCAACAGGTTGGAAAGAGGCCAAGACACTGGAGGAGCTGTCGCGTTGGATTTTCCAGCCCTTTGCACCAGCAGGAGAAATTTAATGTAAATAAACCCCCACTTCCATCCTATGGCATGTCCAACCTCAATGTGGGTCAGAGTGACACCCAGCACCCGCCTCCCAATCGGCTTGGCATGAAAATCCACGGCAAACATGTTCACTGAGGGTTTTTCCCCCCAAATCCTTCCCGGCAGAGTTTTCTGGGAGGCGATTCAGCATGGATTAACATCCCAGCATCGGGAATACGTGGAGGGGAAAGATGCCCAATGGACTGGGTTCCCCTTGGTATTTCAAATGAAGAAAAAAGGGGGATTTTGGGGTATTTATGATTTTTGTAGTCCTGGGGAGGGGAGGTTTAAATCCCCCAGGCTGAGCTATCCCAGGGATTGTAAATTATATATATAATCTCTCTCTATAAAAATGTAAATTTATTTATGTTTTTATATAATAATTTGTATATGAGTAAAATTATAGAATATGTATATCTTATAATGTATGTTGTNATATTTATATTTTATATATATACAGAGAGAGAGTGAGGGAGTGTTATATATATATTTCTATAAAATAAAAATATATAAATTTACAACCCCTTTTCCCATCGAGGGAGCTGACTTGGAAAAGGAGAATCCAGCCTCAAGCTCAGCTGCCTCCAGCGTAATCCCCCGCAAGCTCCTAACAAAGAATAGCCCCATTATTAATTAAACAGTGAAATTAAACTATGGATGCCTGAAAATATTTCCTGCTGGGGCAAGTGCCCCCAAATCCCACGGCCAGGTTTATGGGAATCTCGATCCCTAACACTGCCCTCAATCACCCTCCTGCATCTTTTAGGCTCAGTTTTAGGGGGTTTAAGGGGAAATAAGGGTTTGTTCCTGCCTGGAAACCAGAAAGCGTATCCAGGAATGGGAGTGAATGCTGAAAATCCACCCAAATATGAGAAAGAATCTCCGGGAACAGGTGTGAATGCTAAAAATCCATCAAAATTTTAATTTTCAAAGGTAAATTGGAGCTTCTAGAGAGAAATAATGAGAAGTCGCAGCCTTTTGAGTTTAAGCAAAGCATCAAACACAAATTAATCCCTATTTTATCTGTTAAGATGCCCCCAAACCACCTTTCTTTCATGGCCAGGGACCCCTTTTCAGGTTTGGATGCAGGAGGCTCCATGTCTGGAAAAAGGCACCCCAAGTTTGCAAAATGGGGTGGTAAATCTGCAAAAGGAGGTCTCAGGTGTGCAAAAAGGGCTCCCAGACTTGTAAAAATTCACCCCAGATTTAAGAAAAGGCACCTCATGGTCCAAAAATGGGGCCCCAGGTTTGAAAAAAGGGACCTCAGGTTTAAGAAAAATCCCCCCACGTTTAAGAAGAGGAGCCCTGATTTCCAAAAAGGCCCCCCAAATTTAAGAACTGTCCCTAGGTTGCCAAAAATGGCTCCAAGGTTTGCAAAAAGGCATCCCTGATTTGCAAAAATGGATCTTGGTTTGTCACAGGGATACAAAAATTGTCCCCAGATTTCCAGAAATAGACACCACGGTTGCAAAAAGGGCCTCCAGATTTGAAAAACAAGGTCCCAGGTTCTCAAAAAGGGGTCCCAGGTTTAAGAAAGGTAACCCTAAGTTTAACAAAGTGAATCCTAATTCACAATCCTCCCCGCAAATGTGAGAAAAGGCCCACGTTCCAAAAATGGGGTTCCAGGCTTGAAAAAAGACACCTCAGGTTCCCTAAAAGGGATACCAGATTCCGTAGAAGGGGTCCCAGGTCCCTCAAAAAGGGTCCCAGGTTTGCAGAAAGCCCCCCCAAATTCAAGGAAAGACACCCCAGAATCCCAAGATGGGGCTCAACATTTGCACCAGTGGGGTCCTGGTTTCCAAAACCCGTCCCAAATTTCCACAAATGCCCCCCAGATTTAAGAAAATGCCTTCCAAATTTGCGTGTCCAGGTCCAAGGGCCCCAGATCCTGGATGGAATTCCCGCCCTGTCACATGTGGGAATTGCCCTTGAACCCCCAAATGGACATTAACCTTCCCAAAGCTGAGTTTTGGGAAATGATGGAGCTGGCAGCAACCCCCTGGGGCTCAGGGGTGAGATTTCCCTGGATAATCCTCTAATTCCTTGAGCCCTGCACTCCAATCGCAGCAAAAACCTGTGGAAAAAGCAGCAAAAATCCCTGTTTGCAGCAGAAAAGGTTTTGTCAGGGCTGGTTGTGCCCCAAAATCTGTGCGATCCCCAAAACTGGAATTTAAGGGTTCCCTCCCCAGAGTAAAACACGTGAAATTGCAATGGGGGGGATTGTAGGGCGGAATCCCCCACTGAACCCATTTTTGGTTGCTGTGGGGTCCCACAGGAAAACAATTTTTGAGGCATTGGGATCCCCGCAAATTTTTGCAGCTCAGAATCCCCCACTGGGGGTCACCTGTAGGATTGGTGTCCCCCAAAACACCAACTTTGCCCTCCTGGGACCCTAAAAAGACCCAGTTTTAGAGTGGGGGATCCCTGCCAAAAAGATCAATTTTGGACTATGGGATCCCCCAAAAGACCCCATTTTTCCAGCACAGGGTCCCCAACAAGATCTAACTTTACAGCATTGGGATCTCCCCTAAAAAATCCATTTTTGCAACATGGGGTCCCCCAAGAATCCCAGTTTTC
Organism: Struthidea cinerea; assembly: GCA_013397865.1. NCBI lineage: Eukaryota > Metazoa > Chordata > Aves > Passeriformes > Corcoracidae > Struthidea > Struthidea cinerea. The sequence continues at coordinate 113,074 of VZTI01001060.1, read as the reverse complement.
ACTCTTGGGGTCCCACAAAAGGTCCTTTTTTGCAGCATTGGGATCACCTCTGAAAGGTCAATTTTTGCAGCATTTGATGCATTTCTGCATCTCCCTGGGGACCCAGTTTTGCACTCTTGGGATCCCCCACGAAACCTATTGTTTTTGGCATCATGGGGTTCCCCAAAACACCCAGTTTGCAGCTCTGCAATCCCCAATAAACCAATTTTGGAGGTGTGGCCTCCCCCAAAAGACTCATTTTAGCAGCGTGGGGTGCCGCAATCAGCCAATTTCTCCCCCAGGAGACCCCATTTTCCATCTCAGGGCCCCCCATGAGATTTGTAGATTCAGCGTCATTGAGTCTTCCAAAACTTCACTTTCCCAGCCCGACATTCCCCAATAAACCAATTTTTACAGCGCTGTGCCCCCAGGTAAACCTGGGGGAGTTCCCACAGAGCTCCATCTCTGCAGACCCCAGAATTTTTCATCTCGCCCAAAGATAAACCCAGCCTAAAGATAAACCCAGCCTAAAATAACCACCCCCTCCTTGTGCCCCACAAACCCCTTTGTTTTCCATCCCCCATCACCCAGGGAGCCACTCTCTGCAGAAACAATAGCAATAACAACAATAACAACACTAACAATTAATCAATGATAATTTTAATTATTTGAGAACTGTTTCATTTACAGGTTTAAGCAGGTTTTTAACAGGACATCACCCCATATTTTATTACACCCAGACGGTAAAATCCCCAGGATTGGAGGTGGCAGATGGAAAATGCCCCTTTAAAGGTGGATGTCCTGAAAAATGGTTGGGAAAAGGCAAAATTTAGTGTTTTAGTGGCAAAATAAAGGGGGAAAGATAATAAATAATCCGAAAATGAAGGAATAGAGAAGGAAAATGATGTGGAAGTCAAATAGTGTAAAAGGTAATGAAGGGAAATTAAAATAATAGGAAAGAAAAACAGGAAAAAAGGAATAAATGCAGCAGGGTAAAAATGGGAATAGGGGCATAAAGAATAGAAAAGTAAATTAATGGGAAAATAAAGCCAGGAAAAGAAGGATAATCACGTGGATGCAAAAAGAAACTAAAGGAAGAAGAAAAATAATATAAAATAATAAAAAAAGGAATAATAAAATAATACAAACCAAAAATAATGGAGTAAAGTGATAATAAATTAATTACAAATAAAAATGCACAAATAAAGCAGTAAAAAGGATAAAAAGGGAAAAGAATGGAAATTGAAAAGAATATAAAAATGAGAAAAATATAAAAATGAGAAGAATATAGGAATAAAATAATGTAAAAATAAAAGAATAGAAATTTAAGATAATATAAAATATTAATTAAACCCAAAACAATATAAAAATGAATTATACAAAATAAAAGAATATAAAAATTGATAAAAAGAGAATAGAAAAATATTATAAATTAATGAAAATCCAGAAAAAATAGATAAAAAATGAATGAGAAATAAATGAATATTAACAAATGAATAAAAATTAAAATGATATTAAAAATTATTAAAAGTAAAATACTAAAATTAAAATAATATGAAGCTAAAAAAATAGAAAAATAGCAATAAACCCAAAGAATATTTAAATAAAAACATGGAAAATAAGTAACATTAACAACGGAAATAAAACAATCCCAAATCCGACCACATTAAAACCCAGGGATGTAAAACTGAACCCAACGCAAGAATTCCATCAACTGGATTTATTATTTCCCTGCCCCCTCCCCGCGCTCCCAGGACATCACTGTGCCGGGAAGGGAATTCCAGGGAGGGAAGGACTCGGCGCTGGAGCGGATGAGGAATGCTCACACCTCCTCCTGCTCTTCTTCCTCATCTTCTTCCTCCTCCTCTTTTCCTCCTTTTCCTCCTCCTCCTCCTCCTCCTCTTCCTCCTCCCTGCGGGGGTTCCCGGCCCTTTGTTCCCCCCACAAAGCCACATCCCGCCGTCAATAGCACCGGGAGTGGTTTTTTTGCGTTTCCTAAATTAAATAAACACGGTTTTTTTCCCACCTTTCTGGAATTTTCCTGCCCCGGGAATGGCCCCAGCCGGGCTTGATTTGATTACTTTTTATTTTATTATTTTTTAGTTTGTTCTCCGGCTACTCCGAGAAGAGGAAAACAACCCACGCAGGCACCAAGCCCCCAACATCTCCCTGGGCGGGGAATAAGAGCCCAAAAATACCTGGACAAAAAATTCTGTCATGGATTAAACTTGTTAGAAAAGGTTTTTCCTTAAAAAAGGGCGGATTTGGGGATTTGAGAGGATGCTGCAGTTCCTGCATCCCTGCCCGCATCACCTGTGGTACCCACAGCTGGTGGGATGCTGGAGGCACATCCCAAAAAACCTTCATCCGTGGATTGACCTCTCCCAGGTGATGGAAAATCCTCCCCCAGCGATCACAATTCCTCCCCTTGGTGGAGTTTAAGAGGGAAATTTGGGTAAAACTTTGAACATCTTCCCCCAAAAGTCACAATTTCCCTTCTCGGTGGTATCTAAGGGGAAATGTTGGAAAAATTATGGAAAATCCACTCCAAAATGTCACAATTTCCCTCCTCAGTGGGATCTAAGGGGGAAATTTTGGAAAAAAATTTGGACAATCTTCACCAAAAAACTCACAGTTTCCTCCTCAGTGTTCTTTAAAGGGGAAATAGTGGAAAATTCCCCAAAATATCACAATTCCAGTGAGTCTTCCAGCGGGATTTAAGGGCTCACGGCCAGTTCCATGAGTGTCACAAGGTTGCATGGTCTCAACCTCTCTCCAGGCTGGTGAATCCATGGATCAAGCTTCCCTAAGGCATGGAAAATCCACCCCAAAAAGTCGCATCTTCCCCCATTGGTGGAATTTAAAGGGTGAAATTTTGGAAAAGTTATGAAAAATATGCACCAAAAAATCATGGTTTCTCCCTATCATGGGGATTTAAAGGGGAAATATTGAAAAAAATGATGGAAAATCCACCCCAAAAATCACCTCCTCTGGGGGATCTGAGGTCTCAGGTCTGGTGCTGTCAGTGCCATGGGCTCACTGCTCTCTCCAGCTGGGAATTTTTGCTCCACTTTTCCTTGGGAAAAGAGATTAAAGGATGAAGAGGTTTTTCTATGGGATTTGAAAGATTGAAATATGGAGTTTTTAGAGTATTTATTGAGTATAGTTTATTAATTCTGTTTACTTTAGTCATCTTTAGATAATATTATATTAATATTGAAATATGGATAATTATTTGATTCCATTTTATTGTATTCTATTATTCTATATTGTATCTCCTTATATGTTTATTATATCTTATTTCTTACATCTTTATTATCTTTATTGTCCTATATTATATGATTATTTAATCACATTATACTATATTGCCATATATTTATTCTACAACATATCCCAGTGAATTAATATTACATTTATATTATTATTAGAGTAATATAATGTTTATATGATATATTAACATTATTTTTGTCTCATATCTTAAATACAGATATAAATTTGCAACTTTCTAGGGAAAAAGGCTCCAATCCCCCATATATAATTATTTCTTTATACATTTTTGTGTCTTGCTAATACAAAAAAGACCCCAAACCCTCCATATATTTAAATTTATGTATAATTTTGTGGCCTTCTGCTGCAAAACCCACCACAAACCCACCCTCTATATTTATATATGATTTTACAGTTTTCTAGTGCAAAAAAGGCCCCAAAACCTCCATATACGTATTTTATTGTGGCTTTCTTGTGAAAAATTCCCAATTCACCTCTGAATAGATAGATTTAAATCTAATTTTGCAGCCTCCTAATGCAAACCCCACCCAAATCCTCCTATATATTAATATATAATAAGTATTTTATTTACATTCATAATATTCATGTGTCTGAGCATCTCAGCCCCTCCTTCCACCTGGGTACCCGCTCCTGGCTCATCCCAAACCAGCATCCTCAGGATTCTTCTCCACAGGCCTTATATCCACAACCTAGGAATAAAGTCTTTCCCCTGTTTCTTGCTACCCCAGATCCTGATGTCAATCAATTTTTGATGGATACAAAATGATAATTTCCCCCAAATTTTTGGAAAATTTGATTTTTTGGGCAAGATCCTCCATGCAGAAATATGTTTTTTGTAACTTTATTTTTTTTGTTTCTTCTCCCAAATTTATTCTCCCACCTTCGGGGGAAATGAATTTTCAGGATTTGGACGGAAAATAAGTGAGGGTTTGTGTCTATAAACCCCACAAATGTGATGGTTTTATTCAGCGGGACAGGAATTTTTCAGGTGGGCGATGCGGGAATTCACGGATTTGGAGCCTCGATGGAAAATTACCGCCGGGCAAACAAAGAAATCTGGGATTTGGGAATAAACAGGCGGGCCAGGAAGCTGGGAGGAAACCTTGGGCAGGGGAAGGGAAGAGAGAGAAAAGCTCCCACCGCGGGGGGCGGCGAAAATAACCCTGGGGGGGCTGGCGCGTGGGAAAGGGGCTTCGGTCCTTGTCGGAGAGACCCCAGATCTGGGATTCCGCAGTGTAGGGGTAAAACGCAGCTCCAGGCCAGGGGGGCCAGGCCTGCACCCCCCTGATCCTGCGTTTGGGGAAGGGTTGGGAATTCTAGGGGCAAAGCGAATAAACCTTTCCCTGGGCTTATTGGGCCTCATGGCTCTTTGTGAATGGCAGGCGTGCAAGGCAGGGAGTGTGCAAGGGAATGGGAGTGTGCAAGGGAATGAGGAGTGTGCAAGGGGAGAACACGTATGAAGGAAATAAATGAGCAAGGGAAGTGAGTGTGCACAAGGAGCAAGTGTGGAAGGGAGTGAGTGTGCAAGGAGAACAGTCCTAGAGGGGCACCAAGCTGCAGAGGGTCTGAGTGTGCAAGGGGAGTGCACAAACAAAGGGTGTGAGAGTGGAAGGGGAAAGAGTGTGCAAGGGAGTGAGCACAGAGGGAGAGCAAGCGGGAAAAGGGACCGAGTGTGCAAGGGCAGCAAGAGCATGTTGGAACAAACACATGGGAACAAGTGTGCAAGGGGACAGGTGTGCAAAGGGAACCAGGGCTCCAGGGGAGCAAAATTCCAAAAGGAACAAGCATGGAAGGGGAGCACGAGTGTGCAGTGTGCACAGGGAGCAGGTGTGCAAAGGGAGGAGTGTGAGCAGGGAGTGTGCAAAGGGAGTGTGAAAGGGCCCCGTGCGAGGCGCTGTGGGAGCAGCCAGGCCATGCAATGCCAGCTCCCATCCCTGACTCCCACTGGAGCCCCCAGCATTCCCATTTTCCTTAGGCTATTGCAGTCTTGTAGAAAGGAAACTTCAAAGTATGTCCATTAAAAAAAGGGCCTCGAGCTGGATGAGCTCCCAGCATCCACACCCAGCACCAGCACCCACGGCTTGGGCGCTGGGAATGTTTGAGCGGTTTTGTGGGAGCAAATTCCCTAAATGTGGCTCCTGAGAGAGCAGGTGGAATGTGGGGACGCGGGGAGATACAGGAGCTGGGAGACGCCTCAGCCCAGTGGTTTTTGCCCGGGAGCCTGACCCTGGGAAAAGGGCTTGGACGTGATGCTGCTCCCCAGCTCTGGGGGATTTTTTCTATCATCCAGCTCTGGAGCATCCCACAAAACGGGCAAAGAGGGGATGAGGAGGCAGGGAGGAGGCAGCTCCCGGGCAAGACGGTGCCCGTCGCCTGCGTCAGGCCAGCACACGCGCACCCCACCCTTGTGCAAGGGCTTGGAATGAGGAAGGAACTGCTCCTGCTGCTGCTGCTGCTCCTGCTGCTGCTCTGCTGCTCCCACAGCCTGGAAGGGCTGCTGGACCCTGTCCGGGGCCTCACCCCAAAATCCAACCCCATCTCACAGTGACCTGTCCCCGGGTGTTCCCAGTGCAGGACCCCTCGGTGGGATCCTGCTCAAATGGTGCTCCAGGACATCTGCCCATCGTCACCCCATGGAATGTCCTTCACTCCTCCGTGGAATGTCCTTCATTCCCCACACACATCCTTCACCCCATGGAGGTCCTTTACACTGCAGATGTTCTTCATTCCCTGAACTTCCTTCACTCCACAGGTGTTCTTCACCTCATGGATGACCTTGACACCATCGATGTCCCTCACTCTGCAGATGTCCTGGATCCCATAGGTATCCTTCACCCCACGGATGTTCTTCATCCCATAAATGTCCTTCATCCTCCCATGGATATTCTTCACCCCAGAGATGTCCTTCACCCTGCAATCTCCTTTATCCCCCATTCCCCCCCCATTCCCACTGGGAACTGATGCCTATCCATGTCATGATCTTCCCTGGACAGTTTCTTTGCTTGGATCCAGAGCAGCGCTTCCTAAGCTGGCCATGATTCCTGCAACAGGCAGCAACAAGCCCTGACCTGACCCCACCCCCCAAATTTTGGGGCTTTAGTGGCCAAGCAAGGCAGGTCCCAGCAGCTCCAGGCTGGAGTGGTTTCGGGAGGGTGTTGCTGGGATTTGACCTTGGGTTTGGGAAGAGAGAGTTTTCTGGCTGACCCACATTTTTGGAAGGTCCGTGGGAAAAGGGGGTGAAGCCCTAAAATGCTGACCCCCCCTCAATAAGCCAGGAAATGTGGAAAAGAGGGAAAAATCCATCTGAAATCCCAGGCTGGGGAACGCAGAGTGAAATTCAAAAGCTGCAGTAATTTCAGAGACTGAAAACTGCAGGAGGGATCAAAGTGTCTGCGTGGGAATGGGCAGGCCCCAGCAAGATCCGGGGTGACCTCGCTTTGACATTCCCAAAAATTTGGATCTATCCCGCCAGCATTGCTCATCATCCCGGTGTGCGTTGCTGAATCCCCTTGCTCCCAAAACTGTGGCTTGAAACACCCAAGGAACCCCAGTGGGGCAAGTTTTTGGACTTTATGGGATGTTCCGGGCATCCTCCAATCCCACTGGGACGGTTGCAGCCGGGCCGGTTCCCCGGCATGCCGAGACGTGCTGGGAAGCACTTTTCCAGCATTTTCCTATCTCCCTCTTATGCAAAGAATTCAGTGCTAAAAACCAGTGCCGGGAGCTTTGCCCCGGCTCCATCCTACCCTTCCTGCAGGATGCAGCAGAGCTGCTGCCCGTGGGGGTTGGATTTTGGGATTGCATGGGAATTGCACAGGAATAACATGGGATTTCATGGGATGATTGCATGCAATTTCATCACCTTTCATGGGATTGCATGGATTGCATGGGAATTGTATGGGATAATTGCATGGGATGGTTCCAGGTTATTTAATGGGATTCCTTGTGGTGATTTATGGGAACTGCATGGGTTGGTTGCATGGTATTTAATGGAATTCCATGGGGTGATTGCATGGGATTGCATGGGATTCCATGGAATTGCGTGGGATTCCATGGGATGTTTGAATGGGACTCCTTGGGATGGCTGAATGGGATTATTGATGGGATTGCACAGCATTTCATCAGGTGAATCCATAGGACTGCATGGGATTGCATTAGATTCCACTGGGATTGCATGGAATTCCATGGGATTGCATGGGATTGCGTGGGACGGGAAGCTTGGGAACACGGCAGGAGATGCTTACACAGGTGCATGGTGGATTGAAGGACGTGTGATCAGGGTGCAGAGGGATGTTTGGGATAGAGCCAGGCACTGCTGGCCACCCTTCGGCACATCCTCAGGGCTTTTACCTGCCCTCATCCCATTTACATCCCTGGGAATGGGGAAGGAAAATCCACCTGGGGAGATACCAGAGCCAGTTTGGCCGTCAGCGAATTCCAGACCCATTGGAGCCTCAAATTTGGGTTTAAAATCCTTAAACCTGCGAAACGCCTGGATATGGCACAAAAAGGCTCTTGGCATCTCCCTGGCCAAATCCAGCCAGGAAAACCCCCAAATATGGGAATTTCATGGCAAACATCCTAGTTCCCCCCTTTTCCAGCCACACCCTCCTCATCATCCCACATTTCTGGGGGGTCTGAGCCCCCCACTCTGTTGTCTCCACTTCCATCTAATGAGCGGAGCCTTTCCCTTTTCCTAATTAAATCCTGCTCATTAACCCGCGGGATTTAATTGCTCCTGACGAGGGGCAGCGGGGGCTGCATTTCCAATTTCCTTCCCTTAATTCTTTTAATTGGGAGAAGCAGATGGATGGTGACCCAGCACCGCCAGAAAATCCACCCAGGCCAGAGGTTTTGGGAATATTTTCCATTGCTTTCATCCAACAGCTTTGTATCACCCCTAAAAATAGGGACAATATCCCCAAATCCATGAGGAAAGGGTTGTAAGCGCTGCGTTGTCTCCCCTGTCGATGCTGACAACAGCAACAGCAGCAACAAAACCAACAACAACAACAACAACAACAACAACAATAATAATAATAATAATAATAATAATAATAATAATAATAATGTCAATCCAACCTTTTATTCCAGATTATTTATAAAGCAGAAACAAGTATTTCAATAAATCCCTGAGCTGACAGAGGCATTTTTTGGGAGGTTTGGGGATTTTTTGGAAGCAGGCCATCAGCATGGCTTTTCTTCTTCTCCCACTTGGAAAGGAGTTTTTAATCTGCCTCCTGGGTTTTTTGGTAGCTGCTGAATCATGAGTTTGGGGAATGGGGTTATGGAGAGGGCGGGTGAGGCTGTGGAAGGTGGAGCGGTGTTGCAGTTGCATTGTCTTGGGTGGGTGCTCTTCCCAAAAAATCCAATTACATCATCGTAGAATGCTGATAAACCCCCCCTGAATTGAATTGTGTTGTCCTGGGAGGGTGATGATCCTCAAAATGTCCGATTGCATCATCCTGGGAGGATGGTACCCTCCAAAAAGTCCATTTGCATTGTCCTGGGAGGATAATGATCCCCCCCAAAACTGAATTACATTGTCCTGGGGATCCACTAGCCCCCCCCAAATCAATTTTCACCATCCTGGGAGGGTGATAACCCCTCCCGGAAATCCCATTGCATTGTCCTGGCTGGGCTATATCCCCCCAAAAATCAAAGTTCACCCCCCTGGGAGGCTGATGCCCCCCCATAAATCAGTTTGCATGGTCCTGGAATGATAATAATCCCCCAGAATTAGAATTCCATTATCCTGGATGGGTGATGCCTCCCAAAACAGAATTGCATTATCCTGGGAGGATAATGACCCTCCCTAAATCAAATTTTATAAGCCTGGGTGGGTGTTATCCCTCCAAAATTTCAAATTGTTTTGTCCTGGGAGGGTTATGACCCCCTCAGAATTCAAACTGCCTGATGCTGGGAGAGTGACACTCCCCAAAAATTCATATTGCCCACCCAAATTTAAATTACATCTCACTGGGAGGGCGATATTCCTCAAAAAATCAAGTTGTATCATTGTGGGAGGATGAGAGGCCTCACAAAAATCGAATCTAGTCATCCTGGGAGGGTGACATCCCCCAAAAATCAAATTGTGTCATCCTGGGATAACAATGATGCCAAAAATTTTTAATTTCACTTTCCTGGAATTATGATATCCCCAAATAAAACTGCACCATCCTGGAAGGATAGTGTTCCCAAAAAGTTGAGTTGCAGCGTCCTGGGAAGACAGAGCCCCCGGCTCCACCCTGCAGAGCTGCTCCCTCCCCGGGAAAATGGGGATCGGAGGAATTTTTAGCTCCTGTATTCGCTGAGCCGCGTTCGCTGTCTCCGACATGTCCCTGCAGCCAAGGGCTGATGACACACAAATACCTGACTCATTATTATTCAGGCAGTTAATTAGGTAATGGGGATTAATCCTCCTCCCTGCAGGGCGGGAATTGCCCATGGAGCCTGCTCCGACCCATTCCCAGTGCTCAAACTGGGCACTTCCCAGTCCAGTAAGTGATGGGGAGGCAAAGCCCGTCTTGTCTGGAGCCTCAGGGATTTTTAACAGAAGAAATTAGGATTTTGGGGCTTTTCTTCCCCTTCCTAGTGTTTTCCAGCTTGGGATGCCAAAGCCACCTGCAACCACATGTTGTCGGTGGGCCCAGGGGGTGAAATGTTCCTTGTGCAGGAAGAGGGAAATAATTATTAAATTAATTAATTGAAAATGGAGCATCCCAAAAGGTAGGATCTCCTTCGCCATCCGCAGTGGGATGCATGGAGCACCTCACCCTGTGCCCTCCGGCAGCACCTGGCTCACATCCCAACAAGGTTCCCACCCTCAAACCCAACATTTATGCACCCTCTGACCCCAAATCCCCTAAAATTCATCCTCAAAGTCCTCCTCCAGCCCTTTTCCAGGCTCCTCATGGATGATTGGGCATTCCAGGGATGCCAAAGGGCAGAAGGAGGATCCCTCCATACCGGCAGCTCCAGGGTTGTCAGGATGCCTTACATTTGCCAAATTGGGCTATTTTGAGTGAAAAATCAGGATTTAGGGGTTTTCCAAGCCTGGCAGGGAATATGGGATGGGAAGATCAAAATCTACCTGTAAAGGAATTCATCAGTCTGGGAGCAAACATCGGATTTCTCTGTGGGATGCTCTGATTGGCTGCTCTAAAATTCCCCCCAAACCTGGAAAATTCCTAAATCTGAAAAGGTGTGGGTGGATTCCCACCGGAATGGTGATGCTGGAGCAGGGAAGATGCTCCTTTGGGGTACTGGGGGTTCTGGCACCGCTCCCGTCCCCTCCCTTGCAGGATTCCTGCTCCCAAAGCCCCGAGTACTCCGACCGCAGGCCAGGGCTGGGGCCTTGGGAATGTGCCTGGAGTGGCAGACACAGGGAAAAACGGCCTTTACCCGCCTTTTCTCTCGCTAATCCGCTCTTTTTCCCCCGTGTTCCACCTTTTTTCTCTCTCTTCCAACCTATTTTCACCCTGTTCCGCCCATTTTCTCCCTATTACACCTTTTTTCTGCTCCTTATTCCACCTTTATTCTCTCTGATCCAACCTTTTTTCTCAGTCCCACCCTTTTTTTTACTCCCTTCCTCCCTTTTTTATCTCCCAGTTTTCTCCCTATTCTACCCTTTTTTCACTCTACTCCACCCATTTTCTCCCTGTTCCACTTTGTTCTCCCTATTCCACTAATTTTCTTCACTCCACTTTTATTTTCCTTCCATTCCACCTTTTTTTTAATTCGTGTTTCGCCTCTTCTCTCTATTCCACCTTTTTTTGTCCCTGTTCTTCCTGTTTTTCTCCCTATTCCACCCTTTTTCTTTGTAATCCATCTCTTTTTTTCTCCCTATCCCACCTTTTTTTCCTCCGTTCCAACCTTTTTCTCCCCAGGTGGAGGAAATCTCAGTGACTGAGCCCCAAAAACTCAGCAACTCTCCCAAAAAAATTCCCCCATGGCATCCTCCACATCACGGCAAAGGGATGAAATCAAATCAAAGAATTAATCCAAAAATTAAACAAAAAAGGGAACATCCCACAGGAGTGGCCATTATCCACTTATTATCATTAATGATTAATTATTTTCATTAGCAGCCTTTGACTCCAGAAATAGCTCCCCAAGGGGAAAAATCATAGGCAAATGGGAATTAATTAATCATAATATTATGGAAGAGGGGGGAAAAAATCCCCTTTTTCTGCTGTTTTGGCTGTTTTAGGGGTTCTTGGGAAATTCAGGGGGGTTTTATGGAATGAGAAAAGCAGGATTAAATATACATTTATAGACACATATTTATATATATAAAAAAATATCCATATATCCTCCTTTTCCTTTCTTCTCGGAGAAGGACTAGGAATCCTCATGCATGAACATGTAGAGCGAAAGGGAAAATGGATTTTCTCCTCTCCTCTTCCCATGGGTTTCAGCTTCGGCTCTGTCGGCACAACGCTCCTGGTGCTGGCCGTGACTCACCCGGTTATTTTTAGCCCTGGCCTCTTTTCTCCCCATGTTTTCATCCATTCGTGGTGCCCTAAAAATGCAAAATAAGGGGTGAAATGGAAAACCCACCTTTGGAAGAGGCAGAACTGGGGGTTAATTTTCCCCTTTTCATGGGTAAACCAGAATTTCCCTTTGTTTTCCCATTTTTGCTGTGTTTATTGAGTGAAAAGCCAACAAAAACCGTTCAGTTTAGGACAAGAAAGTTGCTGCCTGGGCTGGAAAACTTTTTATTTATTAATTGGGATACATTAAATTATAATAATTGATTTTATTTGGATCAGTATTCTTGCTTTTTCAGACACAGAACCTTTCTCCATTCCACTCGAACCCAAGAACAGGAGGGTTTAATGCACTTTAATCCCAGTTTTGCTAATCCTGGGGTTTAACTAATCCGGGTTTAAGGATAAAAAGTGAAATCCAAGGAGATCCAGCTGTTAAAACCAAGTATTAAGGATATTCAGGAGCTCCATCGCATCCCTAGAGCTGGATCAGGAGGCTCCAGAAGCATCCCCCAGATAAGGAGCCAGAAATCTTCATGGGAGCAGCTCAAAATCCCAATGGAAAAGCCAAGACAGGGCATTTTAAGCAAGGCTGAAATCCCTGTGGAAGTTGTGTTGCCATTGCCCAACCCAATTTTATGACAAATCCTATTTCCGGATGGACTTTATCCCCAGTTTCGTCACCTGGGCTGAGGTTTTCCAGGTGATCCGACCCCAACTCAACCCACACCTTCAAAGAGCCTCACGCCAGGAAAAACACTCCGGATTGACCCAATTCATGGAATATTGGCGGGATCACCGGGGTGTGGCGCTGGGCAGATGTTGGTCCGGGCTGGGGTTGTTGTACCAGAATTCTGCACTCCTGCATATTTTTATGTGATTTTTTTGGGATTTGGAGGAATTGGGATGGTGGAGCTCCGGAAATCCCATTTTTGGGGATTTTTGGCTGGACTTTAAAAGGATTAACCCCAACTTTTTGGCTCAGGGAAATATTTTAAAGCTTCTCGAGGCTCAAACATGTTGGAGGACACTGGGAATATTGAAATAAATTCCCCCCTGGAGTGGATTAACTCCATCCCAAGGATGCTCAGTGATGGGCATCAAATTCTTTGGTTTCCCTATATTTTAAGGCATAATCCAGGACTTTTGGTGTACGGCATCAAGTCCCAGCAAAGCCAAATTCTCTCCCACGATCCATCCTGTGACGCCAGCTTTATTACCCCAAAAACATCCCTGGAAAGATGATTCCAGCCTGGACTTTGCCTGAAAAAATGGGAGCCTTGTCCAAATCCCCTCCCCAAGCCCCATGTGTTGCCAGGACTTGCGCGTCCCTGATGCTCCTGAGGGTGGTTCTGGGTCAGGATGGGAGAGGCCGTGAGACAACAAGCTCGTCATGGGTGATGCGGCGCAAGGAAGGGATCGAAGGGATCGCGAGCCCGGATTTCCTTGTCTGCTGGGAATGAGAGTTTGCAGGAGACATCCCTGGGGTGGGGGTGGGGGGCTGTGCTGGGGGCATCAAAGCCGAAATCTGCGGTGGGGAAAGGAGCAAGGATGGGGAAGCTGAGCCCATCCCTTTGTCCCTGTCCTCCCGCACCACTGGACTCCCTGAGCCCACCCCTGTGGCTTCGGGTCTCCCCCAGAACTCCAGTCCCACGGAGAGGCTGATCCCACCCTGTGACCTGTCCTGGACAGAGGTCGCCTCCCCGAGCCCATCCTTGTGGCCTCGATCCCCAGCAAAACCGCATCCCTTGGAATGGCTGAGCCCATTCNCCCGAGCAAATCCCCCTAAATCCCCTCCAGCCCCACGGCCCCGCCGGGATTATCCCGCTCCGGCCGTTTCCCTCCATCAGCATTCCCGCGGCGCCGGGGAGGGGTCCCGCCGGGAATGCCGAGTCGGCAAAACCCCAACCCGGATCCTTTGGGATGGGCAAAAAGGGGGAAAAGGGTCTGGGATGGAGCCAATGGATATTTAGTGGAATTTACAGTTGAGGAATTGCCTGGAATGGCCAAATTCAGGGCAAAATCGGGCAGATTTAGGAAAGAAAATTAGTATTTATATTCACTTTTCTGTTTTTTGGTGCAATTTCTTCTTTTGTCTTTTTAGTGCTTTTGGGATTTACTCTTTTGGTGTCTTTTCTTTGCATGTCCCCCCCTTTTTTAATCTTTAAATTTTTGTGCATTTTGGTGCACAATTTTTGCTCGTTTTTCTTTTTTTGTGTTTTTTTTTTTAATGATTTTTTTGGTGCAATATTTGCATTTTTTCTTTCTTTTGCCAGGCTTTTAAAATTTTTGTACATTTCTGTGCTTTATTTTTCCTTTCCTGGCTTTGTTTTCCCTTTTTCTTCAATTTCTGTGCAACTTTTAGTCAACTTTTTTTCATTTTTTTGCCATTTCCCCTCTCTTTTTACCTTTTTGTGGTGCCGTTACTGCACAATAATTTCCTGTGCTTTTGGGGTGTTCTATCAATATTTGTGCAATTTTTGTGCATTTTTTTATTTTGGGGACCTTTTTTTTTTAACAAGAACAAGGGGAATTGCATCTTCCATCCGCTTTTTAGGATTTTAGTGATTTTTAATGATTTTTTAATACAAGTTTTGGGGGGGAAAGGGGAGTTTTGGGGTGGGGGTGGCAGAGCCGGGCACGTGTCGGTGTGCACTCACTTGTGGACATGTGTACAGCCATGCACCACTTGCACACTCATGTGCACACACACACACTGCACACTCACACAAGTGCAGGTGTGCAAACCCTTGCAACACACAGAGCCACACAGCCCCTTGCACACACACAAACGTACAGGAGTGCACACCCCTGCACATTCACGTGCACACACCCTTGCACACTCACACATGCGCACACAAACACGTGCACACACATGCCACTCATGCTCACACTTGTGCACACACACACAAACATTGACACAAACGCAGTTCACACACACGGATATGTGCACACACACTCACACACGTGCAGCACACACACGGACACACCCTGCACTCACACACGCGCGCTTACACACACACACACACACACACAGAGTGACACTCACCTCCCCACACGCGCCACATGTGCAGCCCCATGCACTCATGGGTGTGTTTACACACACACACTCACACACACACACACAGAGTGACACTCACCTCCCCACACGCGCCACATGTGCAGCCCCATGCACTCATGGGTGTGTTTACACACACACACTCACACACACACACACAGAATGACACTCACCTCCCCACACGCGCCACATGTGCAGCCCCATGCACTCATGGGTGTGTTTACACACACACACTCACACACACACACACAGAGTGACACTCACCTCCCCACACGCGCCACATGTGCAGCCCCATGCACTCATGGGTGTGTTTACACACACACACTCACACACACACACACAGAATGACACTCACCTCCCCACACGCGCCACATGTGCAGCCCCATGCACTCATGGGTGTGTTTACACACACACACTCACACACACACACACAGAGTGACACTCACCTCCCCACACGCGCCACATGTGCAGCCCCATGCACTCATGGGTGTGTTTACACACACACACTCACACACACACACACAGAATGACACTCACCTCCCCACACGCGCCACATGTGCAGCCCCATGCACTCATGGGTGTGTTTACACACACACACTCACACACACACACACAGAGTGACACTCACCTCCCCACACGCGCCACATGTGCAGCCCCATGCACTCATGGGTGTGTTTACACACACACACTCACACACACACACACAGAATGACACTCACCTCCCCACACGCGCCACATGTGCAGCCCCATGCACTCATGGGTGTGTTTACACGCACACACCCACACACACGTGTACAGTGACACACACACCTGCACGCTCTCACGCACACACACACACACTCCTCCCCCACACTAACACACACAGTCACACACAAACCTGCACACTCACACACACGTGCACTCTACACACACTCACACACACGTAAACACAGTGACACTCACCCCCCACCACTCCCCACATGTGCGCGCTCACGCGTGTGTATTTACACACTCACACATCT